>APFE031577469.1:0-40514 GCA_000404065.3 Pinus taeda
ATACACTGGGCAAATACACAGGCATAGAACACAGTCTATGATGACCCAGACCTAGCCGCAGGACATAATGAGGAATCAGTCATGCTGGGCATATTCATGGTTATATATATTCATATATACGCTGGTAATATACCGCATACTGGGCAGTCACGTTGTTGCCGCAGTGATGAAGAGGTGCCGCAGTACAACACAGTCTACACGCTGTTCATAATTTGGATTCAACGTAGTCAATGAAGACTCCATCACAGCAATAGCTAGATATACGAGGGCTATGATATATGAATATATATACGCACAACATTCTTGGATACATATACTCGCAGGTGGAAAAATATAAATTGTTATACATAGCAAATGTATGTGGTTGACAGAATGGATATATATATACTCGCAGGTGGAAACATATAAATTGTCATATGCAACAACTTCATAATAAAGGGTCTATATGCTGTCATGATAACTACATGATACATTGGTTCATGGAGAAACCCTATACATTGTTATAGGAGGAGACCTACTAACGTAGTAAGAACCAGTTTAAGAAGTCTGCTGAATAGGATCTATAGCCTAGCTGCTTTGCTAGGCTGCAAGCCATAGCAAGCAGCTAAGGCTGATGACAATATTATAATGTTGCAACATGATGATGCAAAGGCAGCATGATGACGATGATTCATATTAGCATGGGCAGCATGAAGCAAGATGATGGACAACTTGATGTATGGGCAACATTGTGATCATGAGCAGCATGAAGATGCATGATGCAGCATGATGGTGCTACACGGTAAGGTTCAGCAAATGAACGAAATGGGTAGGTGAAGTCTTCACCTAGGAGATTCAGTTGAAGCAGAATGTCTTCAACTGATTTCATCATCATAGGAAATGATCTATGCTTAGATCCAGATAAGTTAAAGTGTTGACTTTTGTTGTAAATATATTATCTCTCTCTCTCTTTCTCTGCTGAACTTTGAAGATAAAAGAAGATTTGATCAAAGGGTTTCCCCACACTGTGGGGTTTGTCCCTGGCTCGTGCCACATCTTGTGTCCTCTTGTCTTGGCTTGTCTTCTGCGTTTTATATTTATGTTCTATCTGCAGTTTATTGTAATGTTGATGTGATTGCTAACTGTGAAAATTTAAATAAATTTCTCTAGCATAGAACATACCTAAACTTAACAGTTGTTTTGCAAATATGGTGGGGGATAAGGAGGATTCAACCAACCAGATTGGCTCGTCTGATTCGGCCATGGGTTCGCAGAAAGATATGACTGTGGTGACCAGTTTGGAAATGGAGGTTGAAATTGACTTTGCCATGTATTATAATGTTGAGCATTATACTGCAGATACTGAAAAGAAGAAGTTGGGTTTGAAAACATACCAGTTTGTCACGGCTGCCACTGACGGCGCTGGTTGAGCAAATATACTACTTTTGGCTCTTCTTCTGCCTCCTTATATACTGCTTTCAGTGCAGGTAGTGAGGGGCAATTTTCCGTAGAGTGATCCCTTGTACATATGGTGCATGTTTGGACTGCATCTAGTGGACACTCCTTATGGCTATGCTTCTTCCTGCATCTAGGGCAGAAGATTGCCAAATTCTATTCTGCCTCCTTTTGCTTTTGCTTGGCCTGCAAAATGTCCAATTGTGTAGTCAGTGTTCCTAGTATATCAGTTTTAAAATTTTCAAATAAATTTCCAATTTCCACACGCGTTACTCCTTTTGATGGGATTTTATTTTCTCTTACAAGCTGATCATGTTCCGCTGGTTTGATTCGTGTACTGCCTCTCGAACTCCTGATGCATAAATCAATTATGTCAGCAAAATTCCTGATAAATATCCCCTTTCCCCATAATGTTTAATGTTTCGATCCATTGTTCTTTCATGCCCCTTATTAATGCTGTTTTCAACACGTTATCGGGCAAAGGCAGTGATGCATAGGGAGACCTTTGTAGACTATATTGGAAACATTCCACATACTCTTCTAATGTTTCATTTGGTCTAGCTGTCATCTGGAATACTTCATCTTTTAATTCTCTAGACTTGCAATAGTCTTGATATTTTTTTAGAAAAGATTCTTTCATTTGTTCCCAATTATTTATAACCCCACCACCTAATCCCATAAACCATCTTAAAGCAGCCCCTTTCAGGGTAGAGGGAAACAATTTTAGTTTCTGGGGGTCAGTGGTGTAACCATATCCCCTGCATAGTACATCGAATTCAAATAAAAATGCATCCGGGTCTTCTGATGTAATCCCGTGAAATGTAGGGATATGTTGAAGGGGATTTGCTTCGATGGGAGCATTTGCTGCAGAATCCACTATGGGGTATTGTAATGTATAGGTTTGGGTGTTTAGCGGATTTTGAGCCATTAGGTCAAATATATGCCAATAACCTTCTGGAATATCTAGGAGGGTGTTTCTAGGTTGAGAGGGAATGGCTTTGACAGGAACAACGTTAATAGCACTTCCTCTATTTGGGATTTTTGTCTGAGGGGATTGGGTCCCTTCAATAGTAATTTTTTCCGCGCTCCCTTTGTCTGGGCTACTCATTGGTTGCGTTATCATAAGAGGAGATCTCGGTTCCTCAATTTCCTCTGTCTCTCCTTCTCCTTCACAAATATTACTGCAATTCCCTTCCTGCAATAGTTCTGGAATAGAATTTTCAATTTCTTGAAAGTCCTGTTTGTCAGTTTGACTATGCACCTCAGCAAAGGCTACAGATGGTGAACCTGTCGCCTGAAGGGAGCTAGTAGGCTGTTTGGAAGTAACTTTCCTGGGTCCTACTGAGGGATGAGATTCAGTTTTCTTATAGATTTCGTCTATGAAGGTTGATCGACCAAGGGTCATCGACCCCTTAGCTTTTTCTGGCTTTGGTAAAGGTTTGGAATTTTTCTCTGGATTTTTCTGCTTAGTCATGCACTCAATTTAACTACTAAATCCTTCTTAAGTAGATAGCAGCAAATCTGTAGGAAAGCGGGCAAAGGAGCAGGGCTTTTACATGCTCCACACGTATGTTCTTACCTTCCGTTTTCAAAACACAATTCTTCCCTAGCAGGTTCGTACACTACTCTGAAAAAAAAAATGGCTATACTCTTTCCCCAGCAACGGGGCCAAAACGTGGAGCTATAAAAAGGGTCTCTTTCACCTCTAGTTACCTCACATTAATATATCAATCCAGGAACGTTTTGCTATTTCAAAGAGTATTTTAGTCTGAGGCTTAGCATTTATCAGAGTAATGCTCATAGTACAGTTGTTTTAAAAATACAAAAGTAAATGATATGTGTCTACAACCTAACTACTTCAGAAGACTAAATCACACACTCAAATATGAAGCAATACATCAGTCAAGGGTTCGATAGCAATAACCCATCCCTTTAGAAACTGATGGAAAAGAAATCGGAGAACAGATCGGGGGTCTAGGAGCTTGGTAGCAGATGCTGGTGCTCACTACAGCCTGAGATCGTCCTTAGCAAATAAGAAACGAAACGGCAAGTAAAGAAAACAATAATGAAATAGAACAACAACGTTGAAATGGAACAACAACTGAAAATGGAATAGCAATTCGAAATGGAACAACAATTGAAAATGGAACAACAATTCGAAATGGAACAACAATTGAAAATGGAACAACAATTCGAAATGGAACAACAACTCAGAAATGGAACAGCAACTCGGAAATGGAACAACAACTCATAAATGGAACAGTACTTAAGGAAATGAGCAGTAACTAAGTTCAACAAGCTATGAATCTATTCAATCACACCAATCCAGCAACTCAATCCTTCATTCTTAAAGATGTATGGACACTACAGAATAGTATTGCCTATGGATCCAAGATTAAATAACACTGAAAACCATATAAACACAATGTGCTTAATCTGACTCCGTTATCGCTCTAAGTAAAAGCATACGATTGCATCTCAAGATGAAAACGATAATATTCAAGGATTCAATAATCATATAAAATCAGAACTTCCAAGATATATTATTTGATGCTAAGGCACAATCGCATAACACAAAAACTCTGTAATGGAATGATAGTATCCTGTAGAGATTACCCGCATTATACCAACATGTAAAGGAATAGTAACATGATGCAGCGTCAATACAATACTTTTGTTTGCAGGAATATTAAACGGGTTAAACACAACAGAGCAGGTAACATAAACTTTATAAAACACGACAGATTACCAAATCATGTTGATAAGAAAACCACATAGAAACCACGCTTAATGGTACAAGAGCAAGTGTCTTCCAGGGCCGGGCCCTTAGCCTCCAGGGGTACACCGCTTAAGGTTGATCCAGACTCAAGGATAAAAGAGTAACCAAGTCTGTATTAATCCATGAAGTAAAATTACAGTAACGCAAGTCTTAACAGAACATAATGATCACAGTCTTGATCTTTTTAAAAGAAATTACATAAAGGCATCCCCCCTTAGCTAACAATGCCATCCCTTATATAAGGATGATGACGGAGATATTTAGATGCAGAAATAGATAAAACAACGATCCCTCAGGATCAAGGATCCTGAGGGATTCATAGAATCGTTAATCCTAAGTTACTTCTCCTCTTTTCTGTGTCGAGCTGTTATCTCCGCTTCCTTTCTTGGGTTGATCCGTTTTGATCTGGTTTTCATGCGGTCTCTCATCGAAGAGGAAGCAGTTACTTCATCTTTGTCTTTTCCTTTAGGATGGCCACTTTTTGCTTTCCCTCCCTCCTGTACATGGAAACGAAAATTGTCAGCGTTCTATATTAATTTCGCATGTTTCATTATAATTCTTTATTATTTTCTAAGTTCACAATGCAAAAAGGCTTATAAGTACTAATGAAAATATATTGAAATAACCATCAAAACATACCTTCTTTGATACTCCACACTCACTCGATCTTGTTTCCCATATACATAATTTTCACATAAAAAAAGATCCAGAGAGAAATTATAAATACCTTTTGCCAAACCATTACCATGAAGTATTCAAAGGCCCTTCTCTCCAATATGCGCAAGCCTTGGGTGCCATAGCATGGCCTTTTCTCCTGAGACCACTAGATTTTTTTCTCCACTTTCAGGAACCACAAAGCTGTTGCACCCATCAATAATAATACTACCTTAAAGCTTGTATAGAGTGTCAATCCGAACTCCCCACATCAATACTAGTGCTCCCTGAACCATATTGTAGGTATCTTTCTCGAACACTATATTTACACCTGCATCATCCACCTTGCTTACAGAAATCATATTTTTGGCCAATGCAGGAATATGTAGAACACTTGAAGTATTATAATCCTTCCACCTTGGAACTTCAACTTGATTTTTTCACGATCGACGATTCTAGCCTTTTTGTCACCCCCTAAGAAGAAATCACCACCACCATATTTATCATACTCGCAGAACCACTCCCTGTGGGGAGTGAAGTGAAAGGATGCAACTGAATCAATCAACCATGCCTCATGATCTACATGTGTACTTGAAGAAAAAGCCAAGCACACATCACCACCTTCATCTAAGTTGTTTTTCGCCTTTGTAGAAGGCGAATCATAAGATCCCTTCCCTTTCTCAGGAGCTTTAGATCTAAAGTCATTTTTGAAGTGCCCTTCCTTTCTGCATTTCTAGCACACCTTTATAGGTTTTCCCGAAGGTTTAGATCAATTACTTAAAGATTTTTTTTTGTTTTTATTCTAGGACCATCCTTGTACAAACAAGGCATCACCATTTTGGCTCTCCATATTTTTCCATCTCATCTCCTCCGACAACAAGGATTAGACTATTTCATCAAACTGCAAGGCAATCACATTGCTACCTATTGCAACAACTAGAGTATCCGACAAATCTGGTAGAGAACAAAACAAACCGATGCACTTATCTTCATTTGAAATTTTTATATCAACACCTAAAAATTAGCTTACCACAATATTAAAGGGGTTCAGATGCTCTACCACTGAATCTCCATCCTTCATCCTCAAGTTATAAAACTTTTTTTGTAGAAACATTTTATTCACCAAAGACTTAGATTGGTACAAATTCCATAACTTGTCACACAAAGCCTTTGCTGAAGCTTCCCCTGATACATTCAACAATATTGAATTTGAGATACATAAATGTATTGTGCCCTTCGCCTTTTGATCCAACTTTGCCTAGTCTTCAACTAACATTGCCATTAGTTTAGTACCTACATCTACTGCGATCCATTGATCTTTATCCACCAGTCGATCCTCCATCTTGAGTTTCCACAACTCAAAACTCTAACCATTAAATTTTTCGATCTCTATCTTTCCACTTCCTGCCATCTTCTTTCACCACAAGAATTGATCCGGCAGATCTCCCATTGAATAGGGACTACCATAGGCCCGAGAAAAAACCCTCAGTAGAAAAGGCATCCCCTTGAAGATGAAACAACTCTGATACAAAATGTAAGTTTTATCCCTGTATAAAAATTACCTGCATACAAATTCTAAAAACAGAAAATAAACAATGGTGAGAGCAGAAAACATAAAACATATATAGATAGATATTTTCCTCTAGATCCCAAAAATGAGACTACCAGATTAATTTTTCATTATATTCCTTTCAATGTTACAATACATATATATACATTCAGAAGCATCCATAAACTCCAATCCATTAACCCTAGATTAGAACGTAACCGTAGTTTCCTTGACCGGATCTACAAAATACCATGGTAGAAAACCATCATGCCCAAAACCATTTGTGAAAACCACGAACAAAACCATAGGTAGGTTTACCCACCTAATATAGGGTCCAAAATGTTTCTTGGGGGGGCTATCGCCTCCATCAAACCCCCTTATAGGGGGGACTACTACCCCCCCTGTGACCCCCCTGTTGTGCCCAACGTAATGAAGGGGGAGCTAGTTGCCCCCTCTCTAACCCCCCGCCTTCACTACTGGGGTTACTGGTGGAAAGAATATAACACACACCCAAAAAATTCATTATAAAAATATTATTAAATTATGAATTTTTTATTTTCTATTAAATTAAATATTATATATAAATATCACTTTTGTCTATAGCTTACTAAAGCATTCATTTCTAGTGGTTAGAATTGATTTTTTTAAATGTTGTTTTTTTGAGACAAAAAGTGTTTCCCATTAGTTGTTGATATCCAATCGGTTTTTGACTTAATGCGTATTTAATTTATTATTTTACCCATGGTTTTATTATAATGCATGAATTTTATAATTTTTATATTTATTATTTATTAATTTTTTTTTGATTGTTTTTTTCTAAATTAAGATGACAAGATAGATCATCATCGTGTGGAATTATTTGATGGTAAGTTCCATTTACAGTTTTACATTTTATATTTAATGTAGTTTAATGTTGAATAGTTGATTAAGCGATATAAATCGGCATTTGTTTGTTTTATATAAGATAGTAAATATATATATAATATAGTATTGTTAAATATATATATAAATATTATGAATTATATGATATAATCAATATTGCATTACAACCTACAAATCTTCCTCATATATTGAATGGTAGGATCCCTCCGGTGCATTATAGATAAACAATATGAAGTTAATATTAAGAGTAAATATAGAGTAATGGTGATAATTAGTTTCATTGGTTTAGAAAAAAAACGATAGTTGATCAAACAAATGAAGTTAATATTTAAAGAGAAAATAAGAAAATTGTGAAAATAGTTTCATTGGTTGAGGAGAAAAACGATAGTTGATCTAAAAGATTTCACTGGACTTTCTTATATTATTATTAGAAGCCTACAAAAAATATTGGAAAGCCATCACTTTCAAAATTAAGAAAAGGAGAAAACAATCATTAAGAATTTAAACATATTTTATTACATGTTTTCATTTTTTCAAAAAAGTTAAATATTTACATATTAATAATTATCTTTTGTACGGGGTGAAACAATTTTAATTTCAATGAAAAATAAAAATGAGGAATAGTTAGGTTTAATTCCTATAAGGCCAAACTTAGAACCCTGAATACATTTTGAGGTAGTGGTCAAACATGTGGTTGCACTTAGAGAGACTATGTTAAATGGTCCTGTGACCTATGCACACAAAAGTGGATCAAAGGTCGCTCCAATGTCCACCTTAATTTCAACCCCACAGGGGAACTCACTTGGAAATCTCACAAAATTTAATGTAAATGTAAGTACAATTTCTCATGTTCAAATCCCTTTGAATGTCTAATCGACGACCATGTGTTAAGAGAAATGTAGTTCACCTAAAGGTTATAGTTGTAATAGTTAGAATCGTTCCTGTATCACACGAGTACAAGATCGACCCAGTTGCTAATTCATCTAATAAAAAAGAGAAAAATTGATAAATACTCAATAATCCCTTGGAAAAAATAATGAGGTTGTAAATACTCTTTACTAATAATTAGGATTAATGGAAAAAAGATTACTAACGTGTATCAATTTAGTATAAAATACTAAAATAGTTGTAGATTAATTTAATATTGTCACTGTCACTTTGCGTTTTCTCTCTAGTTTCACATGTTTATTGCTAAAAATCTAACGTGAATAAAAGAAATAAAGAGCTTAGTAGCTTTGCATCTCCATGTGAAACGATTATTTTTATTGTCATTTGATTATTTAATTCAACCCTTAAATATTGAGGTGGTTTTTGATGTTATCTTTACTTGTTAAATTATGTTAGTTTTCATATGTCATAATAGATAGATACCATTGAGCTTTATAGAGAGAACTTAGTTGGTGTTTGTCATTTTATAAAGTATTACCCATACTATAAAATTCAAGGTTCAAAACCCCTAAATAACTTATTTAACTTGTTTCAATGAAAAGTGCATATGTAACCATGTGTTATTTTAAGTTGTCGATTTTTTTATATACAAAAAATATATAGATATATTTTACCTTGTTAAAGATTGATCTTACAAAGGTTTGGTGACAAGTGTTGGGATCCCATTTTGTGACCATTTTCAACTACTCATTTGACCTTTTTATTAATATATATCCATCCTAAAAGCGCTCTCTCTCTCTCTCTCTCTCTCTCTCTCTCTCTATATATATATATATATATATAATATATATCAATTTTTTAAACTTCATTTTTGAATGTTATATAGAGTACATAACTTAAACTTGTAACTCTTAAAAAAATTTGCTGGATTTCAGTGAAAATTGACAAAACAAATATCTAAAAAGGGTTAAACGTAAAAAATGAGACTACTTTAAACATTTTAACCACACAACTTTTTCTTATATAAGTGCTTTATATGAGATATACATAATCTTTTTTTAATACTATATAATATGTACATAGTTGACATTAAATTATTTTACATAACTTGGACATTGAGACATTTTATTTATGAACTATATTGTACACATTAAAATGATTTTTTTGTCATTAATATATTTTCAATTGTATGCCAATGTTACTTAATCCTACATATTAAAATATTTTGTTGATGATCCACATTGAAATTTTTTATTATCAGGAATATTTTTAAATTTCACATATTAATTTTATATTAAGAATTGAAAGAATTACACATTTCCCTATTATTATTTTTATTAGGAAGTACTATTTGATATTTTTTATTTTAATTTTTAACATTCAATTATTTTTTCATTTGGACATTGAATATTGTACTATATATAACATTAAAATATTTTCTTTTAACACTTTCTTTCTATATATAGATATATATGAAGTTGTTTTCAACATAAATTAGTTAACATGGACCTTTTAATAGTTTATTTAAATCCTGGGTTAAATATTTTTGAAAAGTATAAGGTTTAAATATCTTATTCACATTTTTTTTTACTTCTAATTAATTTATCTCATTTAAGGTTGATGTGAAATTATATTAAGTCACATGGATATCAAAATATTTGATTTATTACCAAGAGCGAGTGAAATATTTTTACCTCATTGGGTTTTAATACAACTACAATTGAATGAACTTAGTGAGGTCGAGATGATTGATGTTGTATAAGACTTTTAATTAAAACTAACTAAACATGCATATTCATTTTTGCTTTTTATTAGAGTTGGAATTACTTTTCTATTTATAAAATATATTATATTTATGTTAAGAGATACACATGTAAACTCCACATTGAGCATGGACAAAATTACACATTTCCCTCATACTGAGTTGTAGAATACACCTCTTAGCATAACCACTCACAACGTACATTCATAGCCGCATAGTGCCCATGTTATTATGTATTTCTAACCATTTGAACCCAAAGGCCTTTTGACATGCACATTGAGCCAAAATTTGCTTATTTTATTAATTCCTAAGTCTCTAGCAGATTAAATGAATTTTAAGTTGATTTTGCTAGCAATGAATTGTCTAACCTAGTTCCTTCACCAATAATTCAATTTCGGTACCCAATCAAGGTTAGCAAATTTGTGCCCTTTTAGAGGAAATTTCCTTTCATGGGTTTTGAAGGAAGAGGAATTAAAATATTCTAGGTTGGTCACATCAAACTCAAGTCTCACGTCTGAAGCTCTAGCTCCAAAATAACGTTATAGGTTAAAGTTTCTAGACTTTCAACTTTGGGCATGATTTTCAAGGTGTTGAGAGCGAATATGAAAATTTTGGAACATGGGTTTTGTTCCTAAGATTTAAAATTGGTTACAATGAATCCATTTTTCAAAAACTAAACTGTTTGAGAGATATCTATGGTTCTTTAATGTCAATCTACCCAAAAAGCACAATTTCACCTAGAATTAAAACTAGTGCCCAAATTTGAGGAAAATGCTAGATTAGTGGTCAAGATGGCAAGGGGAAACTAATCTTAGCCATGATGAATTATGGAAATAATTTTCCATGTCTTATTTTTATTTTGGGGAGAAAATAACCCAATCTTACCTTGGATGTTATCATTTGTTGATTTATATCTATCTCATAGTTGAACATATATGAGATTGGGAGATTGGTTTTGATCCACCATATTGTTCTCTTTGTACAAATAGTTAGACTCCCAACAAAGTTGAGGGTTTCTAATCATTTATTTTGTAATAGATTTCAGATAGATAGTTGATTAGGGATTCATTTGTGGTAGTAGCTTATGTACTGCTCTCTTTTAAAACTGAGTTGATCTTTCATTAATGTTTTCTTTTTATTTCCAAACTTTGGTGCATCATCTCAACCTAGTTTGATTAATCATGGCAAAATTAGTCAGGTTGAGAAGAGCCCTTCAATCCTAGGTACAAATTTGCCTATTTATTTTTCTAACTTAGACTGTAGTGTGTTTGATTAATTTTATTTTCATATTCCTTAGATTGTTTCTCATATTTACATTGTAAATTATATTTTGATACCTTTCCTTTATTTCAACATTTCATTTCAAGAGACTAACCAATAGAACTAGAACCCTTTGTTCTCCAAATCCAACCTACTGTTAAATGCATGAACTTTGTATTCTGAAGTGAATGATTGAATTCTGGGGTTTTGTGGGTTTGAGACAAGGACTGGAAGATGGTATTTAGTTTCAGTGTGTGTTTATATTTTCTCTTATGAGAATGTAATTTAATTGTTAATTCTCAACATTAGTTTCCAATATTAGGTTAGGGTATATTAAGGCTTTAATATTGCATAAATTTTTCTTACATCTCCAAGTATCATGATCCTAGTTTGATAATTAAATTTTGGTAATATAATAAATATATTTTGACCAATCATGTGCTTATGTTCTCCACATAAAGTTTTGGAAAGGGAAAAATAATCTATGATTATGATCTAGGTGGATATTGGTGGACACCCTCCTATTCCACTGGGACCCCCAACACTGTATCTTTTAGTTTTTCAGTTTCCTTAATTGTAGCATAGTTTATTATTTTTGGCAATTTTTCGGGTCCTGATTTTCCGGAGTCGTACAGAGAGAATGTAAAAGTTACAGATAGGCTTGTTTATTTGTTTGTGCCTACTCTTCGAGATGTTCAAAGCGAGGTATTACGATAGCCAAACAGAGATCGTATGCCAAAATTACGACCTTGGGAAATTGTTGTACTAATTTACCCAAACAGGGCCCATAGTTTTGGTGCTTCATATCCTAGGGTTAGGTTTCTAGATGTTTATGGTTTTCCATTGTTTCTCAATAATAACTAGGCCTTGGAGCTTCATTGTAACACAGTCCAAAAGCATGTAGCCACCACATCTCTTTTCATAGAAAGGATACCATCATTCGAGCTAGTTTATTTCCATTATGTTTGTAAGAATATTTCAGTATTCTGATATTAATGAAATGAAGTGTTATTTCTGCTACATTTATGTATTTATGGTTATATCTATAATTTGTTTCATTCATGTTTAAGTTTGGATTAGTGGTATTAGAGCGGTCTTCTCTTTCTCTGTTTTTCTTTGCATGTCATAAACGACGTCAGGCTATAAAGGGTTAGGGCTCGATCTGGTTGAATCTTTGCAAGACCAGCCTCACAAACCTCGATGACCTCCCATCGTGGAAGAAAAGAAAGATGAGGGGGCATAAGATCCTTTCAAAATATTTCTCGAGGAATACCTCGAGCGACAGACGAACGCGACAATGGATAACTTTGCCTAGATCCTTTGGCGACTACCCACAAGCGACACATCTTCATTCAACATCCACTCTAGAGGCACCACTCCTTTTAAGGTACATGTTAAATTTGATATTCCCATATTTGAGGGCCAAATAGATGCAAATGCCATTAAAAAAATGGTTGAATTTGTTGGAAGGATATTTTTGACTTCATGACTTTTCCAATTGGGAAAATATTACTTTTGCACTTCTCAAAGCTGCTCCACACGTTAAGGACTAGTGGGAAACCTATAGTAAATAAAAGGAAGAGAGGGAATTCTCACTATTTTCAGCTGCACCCACTTGGTATTCTTTTTGAGACGCCATCAAGGAAAAATATTACCCTGTTACGAGATATCAAGATAAATACATAAAGTGGACCATGCTATGGCAGGGAAGGGACGAAGATGTGCCGAAGTTCACAAATATTTTCCATACACTCTGCACCATGATGGATATCAAGCATTTTGAGCAAAATTTGGTACTCAAGTACCGTGGATGTCTACACAAGTACATCAAGGATGAGATGGAGTTCTTGAACATCTCCTCGCTCAACACGACGTACCGATAGGTTGTCAAGATTGAGTAGAAGTTTAAATAAAAGAAGCGAGACTTTGGATATATGAATATGAAGCAAGTAAAAGGTGCCCCCAAACCATAGAGGAAAGGCCAAAGCCAAGGCGGGGTGACACAGGACACGGAAAAATGGTGTGATTTACATAAGAGATCTAATCACAACACAAGTGAGTGTCGGGACAAGCAGTCACTGGTGTTCGAGTTGAAGGCTTCTGAATCATACACATGTTCTGACTCAGGGTCAAAACCCAACAAGCGGAATGACAAAGGAATTAGATCATTGACACGGAGCCCAATGCCACCGTGGCCACCACCAAAATCTAGAAGAATGAGCCTGAAGATGTAGAGGAGGGGGAACGCCTCTTCCACTCACAGATGTGGGTGAAAGGTTCTCCAGTGCAGTTCATTGTTGACAGTGGGAGCCAAAAGAACATCATTTCAACACAGTTTGTGAAGCAGCTATCCCTGACAATGAAAACACATATGCAACGGTACACCACTGGGTGGCTTCACTAAGGACAATATCTTTGTGTCAACCAATAGTGCCACCTTCCCTAAAACATCAATCCATTCACAGAAGAGGTATTGCGTGATGTTTCTCCTCTTAAAGTTTGTGATGTATTATTAGGACAACCATGCTTGTGGAAGCAGCATGTTGTATATGAGTCTAGACCTCACTCTGTGATTATTACTTTGGACAATAAGTTGAATAGGATATCGTAGGTAACCCCGCCTACCTCCATCTCTTTGATCACTACAAAGCAATGCAGTAAGATCATTTCTCAGAATAGGAAAATTTCTTTCCTTATGATTCGCCCTCAGGGCAAGAAGAAGGTTGTGGCCATGGCTTCCAGATAGGGCTCCTCCACACAACAACAACAGATGGAAAAGGTTGTGGAGGAGTATAGGGACATTTTAACCTCACCTATAGTGGTGTCTATGCACTGTCAGGTCAAGAACTCCATCGATATGACCCCGGGTGTGCCACTACCTAATGGACCAATCTATCTACACTTTGTTATGGAGAACGATGAGATCAAGTGGTAGATTCAGTAGCTCTTACAAAAAGGGCACATCACGCCAAGCTCATCACCCTATTGGAGCCTGATTGTATTGGTATAGAAGAAAGATGGGACCTGGAGACTCCGTATTGACTATCGAGCGTTGAACAAGATCATTGTCCAGAATAGGTACCTAATCCCACAAATTAATGACCTTATGCTCCAGCTAAAGGGGACCAAATATTTTAGCAAGATTGAATTGAAGTACGGTTATCACCAAGTTCCTATTAAACCCTCTGATGTGTGGAGGAGTGCCTCAAATCCAAGGAGGGCCTTTTCGAACGGTTGGTCATACCTTTCAGGTTGACGAATTCCCTCACAACCTTTATGAGATTGATGGATGAAATCTTACAACCCTTCACCAATGCATTCATGGTGGTGTATTTAGATGACATATTGATATTCAACCAAAGTTGGGAAGAGAACCTACACCATATTCGACAGGTCCTCCAAACCTTGCGACAACACAAGTCATGTGCTAATTTGGAGGAATGCACTTTTGGACTGACCTAGGTTCAATATCTAGGGTACATCATTGACGAGTAGGGTGTGCATGTGGACCCAGCCAAGATATAAGTCATTCAGGATTGGCCAACCCAAACCACTATAACAGAGCTCCACAATTTCTGGGTCTTGCCAATTTCTAGTGCAGGTTCATGTTAGGGTTCTCTCATATCACCTCACATTTAAGTCAAGTCACCAAGGGCGAAGCGAAAGAAAAGTTGTTTTGGTTCAAAAACAAATAGTAGTTGTTTTCCAAGTTAAAGCATCATTTCTTCTTTGCACCAGTGCTCACATTACGAGAATTACAACAACCATTTGAGATTGAGACAAACGCCTCTGACTATGCTATTGGTGCATTTCTTACTCAGCAGGGGCATCCAGTGGCTTCCCATAGTGAGACACTTTTAGACACAATCCGAAAGTATCTCACTTACGACAAATAAATGTATCCATTATGCAGGATTTTCGTCAATGGAAGCATTACATTATGGGGAAAGAAACAGTCATCCACACAGACCACAGACCCCTGTAGTTCATATAGACACAAGGGAAGTTGCAGAATGATCGCCATCAGAATGGTCCACATGCCTGCAACAATTCCATTTGAGCATTAAGTATAAGAAGGGGAGCACCAATAATGTTGTAGACTACCTTAGCCAACCACCACTCATGATGTTGATCATTGTGCTCGACTCCTATGGGCACGAGACTTCGGGGTACCCGCATCTTTACGAGAGGAATCTAGAATTTGGTAGCACATACTAGACAACCCTAGTAGGTAAGAAATTTCTAAGTTTTCACCTCTGGGATGCAATGTTATGCCACTTGGGACACATCTATGTTCCTTGAAGTGGGCATGCCAAGATGATTTGGGAGGCGCACTACAGTTGGGTCCCCGTACATTTCAGAGTAGAGAAAAGAGTGGCAGTACTACAAAAGTATTTTTATTGGTCGAACCTTCATCGGGATGTTGTGAGGTACACTAAATCCTACACTGCGTGCACCATTGCCAAACCAACCATCAAGAAGCAAAGCTTATATACTCCTCTTCCTACTCTTAGTTGACCTTTGGAATCCATCTCAAAGGATTACATGCCGGGCCTTCCTTTTACTAAGCACGACATTGACTGCATTTTCATGGTCGTTGACAAATTCTCTAAGATGGCTATTATGGTGTCCTGCAAGAAGAGTATCATAGTAGAGGCCATTTCTAAGATCTTCTTTGAGCGAGTGTGGGTACACTTTTGGATCCCACAATCCATTGTCTCTGATCAGGAAAACAAATTCCTAAGTGAATTTTGGTCAAGTCTCTAGTCGATTTTGGATACCAAACTCTTACATCCACAACTTTCCATCCCCAAAACCGATGGCCAAACAAAAGTTGTCAACAGGATGATCATACACATTCTGCACATGTACAACTCAAAGAATCCATGCACATGGGATGTAAGCCTCCCCTATTTCCAAAACAACTACAACAGAGTTCTCCAGAGCTCAATGGGCCACAACCCATTTCAGGTAGGAATGGGATTTCAACCATTATGTCCCACTTCTATGTCCATACCATTTGTAGCTACTTAGGCATATTTGACTCATGTCCACTCCGAAGCTGACAGGGTTAACAACTTCATTGACCGCATTCAACATATCTGCCAACAGGTCCATGATGTATTGGATAGAGCCAATTCTAAGTACAAGTAGTGCCATGATCAACATTAGGTTCCACACAATTTCCACGTGGGCGACAAGTTTGGCTACATTTATAGAAGGAGCGCCTCACTGGACCCCATCACAAGCTTTGCCCGCTCTGATATGGGACACACACCATCACCAAGGTTGTAGGGGACAATGACTTCGAGCTTAGAATTCCACCATTCATTGGTCTGCACCTAGTGTTCAATGTAAACCGCCTTTGACCATACTTTCCACCATTGTTGGACACATCCGACATTTTCAAAACAACTCACACCAACAGAGCTAAACCCAGACTTCATGGAATAGGTCACCACTGATCGAATTGTGGACACACAGATCAAGAACACTTTCCAGCAAAAGATATAACTGTATTAGGTTTGTCAAAGCTATCCAACTCCTGCACTAAGGCAAGTGGCTCACCAAGGACCAAATTCAGTAGAAGTTTCCCATCTCATGGATGCACTCAACGTAATGGGGACCATTTATTCCTAAGAAGGGAAGATTGATCCATAATCCTCTAGGTGGATATTGGTGGCCACCCTCCTATTCCACTTGGACCCCCAACACTATCTCTTTTAGTTTTTCAGTTTCCTTAATTATAGCACAATTTACTATTTTTGGCAAATTTTCAAGTCCTAAACTTCCATAGTCGTTTTGAGGCCTAAACGATGTTTTTAGGGAAAACAGAGAGACTAAAAATATTACAAATGGGTTTGCTATCTTTTTTTTGATCTACTCTTTGATATCTTCGAGATGAGGTACTATGATAGCCAAACAAAGATCATATGCCAAAGTTACGACCTGGGAAATTGATGTACCAGTTTACCCAAATGGGGCCCATAGTTTTGATGCTTCATATCCTAGGGTTATTTTTTTGGATGTTTAGGGTTTTCCATTGTTTCTCAATAATAAATAGGCCTTGCAGCGTCATTATAACACAGTTCAGAGGCATGTAAAAGTGACATCTCTTTTAGGAGAAAAACTACCATTGCCGAAGTTAGTTTATTTCCATTTTGTTTGTACGTATATTTAAATATTATAATATTAATGAAATGAAGCATTATTTCTACTACATTTTTGTATTTATGGTTATATTTGTAATTTTTTATGTTCGTGTTTAAGTTCAAATCAGATTCCATATGTATGATTGCCAAAAATTTAGATATCATGTAGGCATAGATATACCTCACATGCATAATGTTTTTATGTCCATGTGGATTTATCTCCTCCTAATCTAACTTAAGAATTATTAGATATCAAAATGAAGAATGGACTCACAATGTTGACTTTGAAGAAGATTCCTTTCAATTTTTACAACGTCATAAATATAGCCATGTGGATTGAGATTTTTGGCTCACCCCTTTTGAATCCCATCCTATAGAAAAGATAAAATAAAAAGTGGATTTAAATGCCTTCAATATTGTAAACTAAAATATTAGTTATTCTTAGATGATGGCCTTATTGATACAGAGGACTTAATATTACCCACACCTCTGGCTCCTCTTTTCAAATTACTTGCAAAAGAGGCAAGTATATCTTTTTATTCATCAAACTATGTTTTCAATTATTATATTTCATATGAGAATTTAAAGGAGAAAGGATTCAACATTAAATTCCTATTTGATTTGACGAACTTATATGAGAATTGCGTTAGGTCCCTATACTACTAGTGTAACCCCTTATTGTTATTAGTATAACCCCCTTATTATATTATTGTGCCCATGTAGTCCCCATATTGTTATTATTATGCCCCATAGAAGCCCACTATTGTTATTATTGTGCCCTTACATTATTATTGTTATTTCGGCTCTGATTATATTATGACCCCTTAGACTCCTATATATAGAAAGGAGGTCTTTTCATTTGTATCATCGAAGAATTATTCATTTGTGTAATGAAAAGCAAGTTTCCCCCTTGAAGAGGCTAAATTATAAGGCGTTGATCTATCTTTTCTATCTTTTTGTGAGCTGGTTTCATAACATTTGGTATCAGAGCTTTGGATTCTAGGGTTTCGCTACTCCAAACAGGTCATCGTGGAATGTTCACTATAATGCTTTCAATACGAAGTTTCAGAAGCTAAAAAAAAAACCCATTCGAGAAGAGATTGGTCTGAACCTCATCTCTGAATTTTAGATCCTCTTGCGCTATATTTTCGGAGATATAATTTGAGGAAGTTAGGGTTTTGGCAGAACCCCGAATTACATTCCAAACAGGTTAGCTTGGGAAAATCATCAAACTTTCTCTCTAAGAATCACATTGAATTTTTGTAAAAAGTTGCAGAAAGAGGATGGACTGTAGTTTCTTTGGTACCATTTGTAGAACCTAAGGTTGAAACAATGACCCGCGGAACGTCATACAAGTTCGCTTTATTGAACTAGTCTATAAGCAGGTCACTGTGGGCGATTTGGCATAACTCTTCCTTGGAGAATCCAATTTCAATCAGACTGGTGGAATTGGAAGGAGAACACAGAGGACTACTACAGCTAGTGATTCCAGAACTAGAAAACTGAAATTACAGAGTTACAGTCGTTTCAATATTGAGCTCCTAAAATCAAGAAAAAGCTAGATGAGAAAGTTTGATGGTAATGATCCGGTAAATTGGATACTATAGATGGAGAAATATTTTGATCTACATGGTGTACCAGTGTTACAAAAGGTATGTATTGCATCTTCATATTTAGAACCAGATCAATTTTTATGGTATAAAGGGTTTTGTTCACATAAACCACTTGTTACGCAGTCAATTTTCACGGAGGAAATGATAGCACATTATGAGGATACAAAGAGAAACACCATGTTTAGCCAATTGATAAATCTCAAACAAAAGTGTTCAATGGCAGAGCACATCGAGGACTTTCAAAAATTGAATATAAGGGTAAATGATATTCCAGAGAAGCAAAGGATTTATGTCTTCATAGGTACTTTAAAGGATAACATTCAACATGAGGTTCGTCTTTGGGAACCTGATTCATTGGAGAAGTAATTCAGGTGGGCAAGAAAAATTGAAAGAAAAATTATGGAAACAAGGTATCCAACCACTCACGACTATAATTATGGAAGTGTTTCTTCTCCTAGCCTTCCACAACCTACAAGGTTTACACCACAACAATTGGAAGAAAAAAGAGAAAAAAGGCTTTGTTACAATTGTGATAGCAAATGCACTAAAGCACTAAAGGTCATAAGTGTGTTGAGAAGAAATTATTTTACATAGAGTATGAAGAGGAGGAAGAAAAGGATCAAGAAACATCAAAATAAGAGGATATATGCCAGGACCCAATCCCAGAGAAAGAAGAAATGAATCCGACCATATCTTGTAAACCATTGGTAAGAGTTACCACTCCTCAAACTCTCAAGATAGAAGGACATATCAAGAAGAAAACGGTTCAAGAAGTGAAAGATCACATCGAGAAAGAAGAAATGAATCCAACCATATCTTGTAATGCATTGTCCAGAATTACCACTCCTCAAACCATAAGGATAGAAGGACATATCAAGAAGGAAAAAGTAATAGTGTTGATTGATTCGGGTAGTACCCATAATTTTATTAATTGTAAGATAGCCAAGGAATTGAATTTCTTCCTATATCCAGCACCAGAGTGTCAAGTGATGGTTGTAAGTGGAGGAGCCATAAATTTCTCTGGAAAGTGCCATAATATCAAGCTATCCATGGGAGAGTATGTATTGAATAGCCCAATGCTTTCCATTCCAATGGGTGGTACTGATATTGTACTAGGAGTCCAATGGCTACAATCCTTGGGTACAATAGCTTTTAATTTTCAAGAACATTTCATGAAATTTTTTCCAGAAGGAAAGGAAGTTGAATTAAGGGGTATCACAGGGAAACCAGGAAAGATAATTAGTTCTAATGGAATGACAACGCTTCTAAGGAAAGAACAACAAGGCATAATTGCACAATTATGTTCGCTAATGGTTCCCACATCGAAATCATGTATTTCTCCATATCTCCAAAAATTCTTGGACAAACATTTCAAGGTATTTGAGACTCCCAAAGGCCTCCCACCTATTCTTGATCATGATCATGCTATTCATTTGATTTGACGAAGTTTTTCTCCAAACATCAGGCCTTTCATATATCCATATGCCCAAAGGAGTGGGAACTCATTCAAAAGTTGTATAAGATTCCAATTCAAACAATATTGTGAGAACTTGACAAGGAAGGAAAAATAATATTAGAACCTGAAGTAGTCACAGAACTGAGAAATTGAAAGCTACGATATAGATCAATTTCAAAGTATCTCATAAAGTGGAAGAACTTACCAGTTGAAGATTCCACATGGGAGGACAAGAATTTATACAGAAGCATCAAGAACTACTCTAGCATTGAGGACAACACTTTTTGAAGGAGAGGGGCATGTTAGGTCCCTATACTACTAGTGTAAACCCTTATTGTTATTAGTACAACCCCGTTATTATATTGTTGTGCCCATGTAGTCCCCATATTGTTATTATTGTGCCCCATAGAAGCCCACTATTGTTATTATTGTGTCCTTACATTATTATTGTTATGTTGGCTCTCATTATATTATGACCCCTTAGACTCCAATATATAGAAAGGAGGTCTTGTCATTTTCATCATCCAAGAATTGTTCATTTGTGTAATGTAAAGGAGGTTGCCCCCTCGAAGAGGCTGAATTATAAGGCATTGATCTATCTTTTCTATCTTTTTGTGAGCTAGTTTCATAACAAATTGGATGAAGAAAGAAATCAACATTAAATGTATTTAAAGAGTTTCTAAGAATGATGAGTTAGGTTGATAACTAAGTGTCTAGTAAGAATAGGTTGTTGTATGTAAAGATGATAAAAAATAGATAAAGGTGACAACAATAACAAAATTGTTGAGCAAATTGTTGTCATTAATGTTAAATGAGTAAGTCATTACTGAAAAGCAATGTCATGTTTAGAGAGAGTTTGTTGGAAATTTTCATGATTGTCATTGATGTCTGAGTACTGTGTTCATTAGGGAAATTTCGATGCCTAAAATGGGTCTCCTAAGGAAAGTAATAAAATGCTAGCTAAAAAAAAAGAGTTTTTAATTTTAAAAAGAAAAAAAAGGTAAGTACTTTTGTATTGTATTTTGGGCTTATCTCCTTATACATTTACTCAAATATCAAGTGTAGCACTCATTGGATATGGAATTAAATTCCAAATCCCACAAGTACTCACTATACATACTTTTCGGTAGACCCACATTGAAAAAATGAAAATACATGAATAAGGCTTGTTGAGTAATATTTTTTCATGTATTTACAATTTTTTTAATGTGAGTTTACTCAAAAGTATGCAGAGTAGGTACTCATTAGGTGTGGAATTTAATTTCGTGTCCATCATATGTCTAAACTTGACATTTGAGTAAAACTATAAGAAGATGAGTCGAAAATACGATAAAAATAAGTAGTTTTCTTCTTTTCCCTTCAAAATATTTATCCTTGGAGATGGCATCATTATCTTGAATTCTATTGCTTCTTATAAAGTTAATTTTTTAATACAATTTTTGTTTTGAGGCCCATTTTTTACCTCAAAATTCCCCTAATGTTTGGTACTCACACAGTCTCATGGTGGTTGTAGGTTGTCGATAAAGGATCTAATGGCCTACCTTTGAAGGCCTTTTGATTGTAGTAGATTAGCGCAAATGTTTTTACAAAGTGCATAGTTGCATAGCCCTCACAGGGACCTTTCCAACAATATATGGCACTTGGAAAAATCCTAAGGGATTAAGAGTTATTTCGGTTTGAAGGTTAGCAAGGTTCTAAAGCCTATTGGTTCCACAAGCTAACAAAAGGCACATGACAAACATTTTTCACATTATCTGACTGATAATTTGATGTTTCACTATAGATCTTTTGGTCATAGAATTCACAGAGGTGTGGAGTGGGGAGACATGGTTGACAGAACTCGTGGGATGGGAAAACTCTCGTCAAGTGACTTTACATTCATGTTGTGTGAAGTTTGAGGCAACCTAGTGTGAATTTTTGGGCATGAGATGGAAGATGCGGTGACAGACTTTGTGGGCATGGTAAATGATGTAGATCAACCTCAAGGCCATTTTCAATTAACAAAGGATTTTCCCAAAAAACATAAGACCCCAAGTTGTCCTTCATACCTGGTGAAATGGTAGTAGTGATAGGTGGTGGAATATGTTTGGAGGACAAGGATGAGTTGGTAGCTAATTGGTAGGATATGCTAGTACAGTGATAATGTGCTAGAGGACAAGTGGCATGACATGATGGGTAACACATTGCATGACAATGGAGGTGACAGGTAGCATGCAAATTTGGCACTTTCGGGTGCCCAAGTGGTCCTTTTCCAAGTGATGCATGGCATGGGTTGGAAATTTTAGGACACGTTAGCATACCATACCAAGTTTAAGTTGAAGAGGTTATAGAGTTGGGAATGTTGGTGTGGTAGACATAATTTGAGGCACAAGATGGAAGGTGCAAGACAAAGAATGGAATATGATAGGAATTTGTATACCATGCCACTTTTGAATAACAAAGAAAATGGATACAAAACATGGAATCCAGGATCCATTTTCATATTGTGACATGTGGTAGACAACTAGCAATGATGTTGACGATATCCAATGTGGCCCAATAAGAAAGTGACATGTGGAAAACATATGTGAGGACATCATTAGCAAGATGATGTGGTGTATCAAGAGTGTGACATGTGGTAGGTGGTTTTGGAATTTATGGATCTCCAATTGGGCTGAATACAAGTGAAACATGGTACCACTGATAGGTTTCCATTTGGTAGTGATGATGTCAGCAGACGACATGGAAAGGATTAGGATTCAAATCAAGGGAAAATTTGTGAGCATTTCTGCCTTTGGTGGTAAGGTTGTGGTTCTACCCTTTAGGCACATAAATCTTAGAGGGATGAAGGTTAAGGGAGTGGATTTTTAAACTATAATGGAGCTGATAAGCGCCTTACACACTTAAGCTTATAGTCTTTACTCACGGTTATATGGGGAGAGAGCTAATGGGTGAGGAGCTCTACTACCCTTTGAGGATTAGAGCTCAGTTCTATGATTGTGGTATCATGAAAAAGAGAGCTAAAGTTAAGGCTGTTTCTTGAATGAAATTTGGTGCTTAGTGCACCAAATTTAAATTATGTGACAATTGAATAAATAGCCCATCACGAAGGCTATAAATTGTAGCACAATTTATGGAAATGGTTGTAATCCGATTAATGATTTAAGGTTGTCTCATTGAACATCAAAGGATGAGCGAGAACACATTTAACTCTAACGAATTGAAGGAAAACCTGCAGGTGGTTGAATATAGTATAGTGAATTGAAGCAATGGGGATTTGTTTGAGGAATAATGAAGTACCTCCTCGAGCTATGTAAGTGAAAACGACATCTCTCCTAGAGTTGTGAAAAGAATTAATGAAGTGCATCTTTGAGTCTTGTAAGAGTTAATGAAATTTCTCCTCAAGCCATGTGTGAAGAACATAGTTTAACAAAATGATGTTGTTCTTAGAGTGAGAGGTTTTCTATCCCATTCATTTTTTCTAGTTGAGACTAAGTAAAGTTGTGTGTGCCTGAAGAATGTTTAGAGACGGCCAAGAGCTACAGAAGCCAAGTATGTGTATGGGTTGATACTATTAAAGATTTACAGTGCGAGTGGGCCGAGCTGGGAGAGAGGTTGTGTAGTGGAATGATTGACTATTATAATAGAGAAGAGAGTTGTTATTGCAGATCTAAAAGTTATGATTAGATTTTACTATGAGTTGACTTGCAGAGTAGGGATAGAGGATGAGTATGCTGACTATATTGTGACATATAAAGCTCAATGAGAGCTAAATTATAGATAGTAGAAAGATTAAATAAACAAGAGCACCTATGGATCTTAGTCTAAAAATCAATGAAAAAGGGATCTACAAGGTTTAATAGGTTGGTGGCTTCACATTAAGGAATTGGTGCTTGCTTGAGGAGGGTGCCTGAGATACAACTTAAGAAGTTGGTGCCTTCTGCAAGTAATGGCGTGCAAATCTTTCAAATCAAGGAATTGGTGCTTCATGTTGGTTGTTACCAAGAAAACAAATAGGGATTTGGTGCTTCCTGTTGGTTGTGGCCAATAAAACAAATCAGGGAGTTAATTCTTTCTGCTGGTTGGTGCCAATAAAACAAATGGCGGTTGGTGTCTTACAAGTGGGTGCTTGTGAATTAGGGAGTGATTGCTTCCTTCTAGTTGGTTCTAGGAAACATAATGTAACAACACGATGGGGCTTGCATTTGCATAAGGAACAAAACAATATTAGAGTTTTTCACCCTTTATGGGTTTCTAAATGCATCTAGTATCTCTATGCATTGCATATTGTTTGATGCCTATGTTATTGTTCTGTGATTTATTATTTTCTCTTGGTGTTTCTTACATTTTTTTATTTCTAAGTAAAGTCAAATTATAAAATGGCAATAACTATTAATGTTGGCCATAATATTGATTCATTGCCGCCCTCCACCTCCTCCGCCTCTCCCCCCTTAGTATTAACCTAGTTTCCAATAATTAGTTTCAGAGAAGGTTCCTTAAGGAAAATTTAACCATTGGAAGGTAGATCTACATGGATGATGGCCAACCAAGAGTTTCTTACACTAGATGGAGTGCCATCTTTGAATGGATCTAGTGATTTACCTTGGAAGGTAAGAATATCGACCTATTTAATATACCTTGATTTAAATGTATGGTTATTTGTAGAGTATGGAGTGAATAATGAATATGATATAGAGGCCGAGAATATCATTTTGAAAATATTATCAAATTCAAACTTAGATAAAGTGAGACGTTGTGAGACTTCCACAAAAATGATGAATAAGTTGCAATGTATATATGAAGGAGAAAATCAAAAAGCATCCATAAAGATTGAAGATAATTGCTATTCAAGTAATGAATCATATCTTAAAGATGATTCTCGTCATCAATACTCTGAGAAAACAAGAATTTGGGTATGTATACCAATCATTAGAAACAAAATTCTTAAATAAAGTTACTAAGGGTGAAGGATAAATTATTAGAAAACATAATGATGGATATGAAGGAATTTTGGGTGGATAATTGGGTTAAATAAAAGCGAAAGTTACACAGCATAGTGATGGGCATGAAGGAATTTTGAGTGGATCATTGAGTTAAATAAAAAACGAAAATTATACTAAGAATGAGGCCTTATTCAAGGGATTCAATACTAAATGATTAAATAAATGGAACGTGCAAACAAAGGTTTTGAAAATGTCTTTATGCACTTTCCATGCGATATCGTTAATCATACATCAAAAGCTATAGTAGTAGGAATATAATAGTCTCTACATACATCGAATTAACAATAAGTCCATGGCAAATCGAAATTTCACATATTTTAACTTTGTTAAATTACTAAAGAGATGCTTGTTCATTGTTATGAAGATGCTTTTTCTCAACCATCTGTATTAAATAGTTTGGGCTATCCTCACTAATAGCCTAGATATAGCTATAATTAATAGAAATGTACATGGGAATTATTTATGCCAAATTGTGTAATTTTTTTTTTCAAAGAAACTGCGGTATAATTAATAGAAATGTACATGGGAATTATTTATGCCCAATTGTGTAATTTTTTTTTTTTCAAAGAAACTGCGGATTTCCACCGTGGATGATGGCATTATGAAAGATAATTTGAATGCAACGATATTGGAGATGATGGACGTTTTGTTAGAATAATTACGTTGTATAATTTTGTTTTCATGACGACTAGTTGGAGGCAGTCGGCGGGGAGTAGGCACAAGTCAGTTCATTTATCTAGATTTAGGTGAAGAATAAATTATAGTCGGTGATTTCACTGTAGAAACTCTGGCTATTGTTATGTATAAATAATAATGATGTTAAATGAAATATTAAGCTTTTTCGGAGAGTCTCCAAGCTCACTTTATGAGTTTCAACCCGCTTTTCTTTGAAGCTTAATATTATTTATATTTGGTATTATATATAAATATTTCCCTCTCACGATACAGTGACAATCTTAACCCTTCTAGGATTATATATTTGGTATATTTTAAGTAGAAAGAAAATAGAGATTGTTATGTTAAATTTATTTAACAAATAATTATAAATGTGGTAAGGAAATATTTAGGTGTATATTAAATGTTAATAAGTAAATAATTTTAGAAGTGGTGAGAATATTTTTAAATTTTAAGGAAATTTAAAATTGAGCTATGTATTTGATATATGGACCATCACAATTCTTCATTAAGGAGTGTTGATAGTTGTAGCTAAAAAGAGGAATTCAATAGTCATTAATAATTTAAGAATAATTATCATAAGAAGATAACTTTTAATAGAAAGCTAACATCACCCCACCTAACATCACCGAGAAATAAAAAAGAAAGCCTTACATTCAATGAAATCATCTTTTTCTATATTGTAAATGATGTCAACCAACAACTGTCATTCTCATTAATAAATCATCTTCTTCTATATTGTAAATGCTATCAACCAACAAGCTGTCATTCTCATTAATAATGCCATGAAGCTAAATAAAGTGATGCTTTAAAATTTTTGGAGCTTATATGTTGAAACCATGCACTATGTTTATTCATGGTTTATCAAGCTTGAAGGCACATTACGCAATCGAGGTAGAAATGATGCTAGGTGATACGAAATGGGTGATTAAGTTTCAAGAGCTTCACTTTTATGCTTAACTGACATGCTATCCATTACTCATTGTTAGAAATTTGAAACTCACTACATGCTATAGGTGGTGTTAGATTCCTATACTAATAGGTTTCATTTTTCATGATTGACAATGGAAGTGCTAAATATGTTCATCCCTGCATGTTGCAGAGGTTCCATATTTTGTATATAGGCAAAGAAAATTAAAAGATGAAAAGAGGGCATGCCTTAAAAGAATATTCAAAAGGCAAGAAAATCAATTGGTCAGAAAAAATGATGAAAATGAACCCCAAACCAAAGACCAGGAAAGTGGCCAGTCAAAATGCCACTGCTATCTTATGTAAAAAATTCACCGTGTGGAGATACTACTGCTCATTACATTTGATGGATGGCCCAACAGTTTAATCTGGACCATTCCATGTTTTAAATTGTTGTTGTAGAATAGAGAAAGAATACTTGTCCAAACAGTTCAAGCTTGGCAGATGAGTAGCTAGGTAGAGAATTTAAGGAGCCCAACTACTTAATCTAGGCCCTTGGAAGAGATAAGGGTACATTTAGATAGGAGGACAGCCAAAAGAAAAAGGGACAATCAAGGTTTGCGAGTTCAAGTGCACCCAATGCAAAGGAAGAAAAAATGTTAGGTGTATTACGCTGGGTAGGTAGTTTGAGGTTGCAGAAATAAGGTTATCATTACTTTTTGTCTTGTTAGGAAGGACTTATCTCACTTATGGCATTAATACCATGGTAGTTGTTTGATGGTGCAAAAAGGAAGTATGACTAACTTCCCCTTCATTCCCCCAGAAATCATTTACTAACATCCCGTCAAGGACCTTGGGATCTGCCCAAAAGTCCAGTTTCACTCCATTCTTGTTGAAAACCAAGTTGACATCTGAGTTGACTTGGTGAAAAGAAGCCACATTTCTTGTGTAAAAGTAATTTTTCCACAATCCATTCTTTTCCCTATGCTCAAAGTTCCATTTCTATAATGTTAGCATACATCTATTTCCTTTTCATTCCATATTAACACCTAACCCTATTATCTAGCTCCCTAAATCATTTTCCCTACCCCTATTCTACAAGAAATTATGTAAAAACCCCAAATAACACTAAATATTACCCCCATGGCAGCTATAGCTATATCAATATAAAGTCGGGAAACATTAGGCCCATTTGGGACCCATTGTTAGCCCCTCCGCTTCCATTATCCTTGGGATTTATTTAACTTCTGGTTAAATAAATAACCATATTAAAACCCCCCCCACACATAAAACCATACCATTACCCTCCGCTCATACATATTATTATAGATTTCGTTTAAACACTTGGTTGAACGAATAACAATGCTCTCGTGCCAAAACACATTAAACCCAAAACCTAAGGTTCTAAAACCCACATGAGGCCGCGAATAATTAATGTTTATCGGGCACACATTTCTATTAAACCCCGATCACTTTGCCCTCCCGTTTATCGTAGGATCGGCCCTCCCAGATCCGACAGCCCTAATGAATATCAGGCGCCCCTTTGTAGCGGTACGATAGTACCCGATGGTCGACGGTTTCACCGTCGTACACGGGGACAGTTGTCGCCTGCCTATTGCATCAGGTTGCCCCTGATACATACCACTTCCGTACCAAAAGTGGTCCAACGCAAACCGCTTACTGCCCTTCCCGCTTGCCTACGTCACCACATGACATTGCCACCATGTCGCCTGCCACTGTGCTGTACCTGCGCCACGTCACCTGCTGACGTCATCACCCTGCCACCATGTCATGATGAAGTCATCATCTATGTCACCCGCCATGTCATCGTCCGTACCCGCTACTCGACAAAAAATACGTCATGATGACGTCATCCGAGGAAAGCGCCAAAAAACGCCAAATTTCCAAAATTTGGTTAAAAGTCATGAAAACGACTATTTTTGGTTTATTTCTGTTTTCGCTGTGTAAATGACGTGCATGCGTTTTTCCACTATTTGCACTCCTAGAGCTTCTACATCCTGTCAACCTGCAAATTCGACACCGTAGTTCGTCTCCACAGCTCAACCTGTACCTGTCAAGTGCCCTCAGCGCTGTGTAAAGAGGTATTTATCCACATTTCACCCAAATGCCCTATTTTTTCTCTTCTCTGTTCAAAATTGCCGAAGGTACCTGCATTTTATCTCCGTTAGCACTCCTACCAATCCTCCCTGGTCCGACATTTCTCATTTGAGCTGATAATTCACAACAAACCTGCAAATTTCAACTAGTCTCCTCTGCAAACAAGCTATCCTTACACTCTGCTCGTCCATATTCGCTCACAAACTCCACAAATCGCTCAAACTTTGAGTTAAATTGGCTGAGTGCCCTATTCCGATTAATTGCATCCTATTTTCCTAAAGGGGAACCCTCAGTTTCCCTTTCCCTTTGCAAACTTGTGCCCCTTTGGGCAAAATTCAACTCCACTTCTCTCGGTGCTCACTCCACAGAGCCTGCAATTCAACAATTGTATGTGAAAAACCTAGTCAAAATGCTATAAATTTGTTATTCGTCATAAACTGAATACACAAAAATTGGTTTGGGAAAGAAAGTCAGTTTTCATACCTCTGTCAATATCCTCCGAGCTCAAATTCCACTACCTATTGCTATTTGACACCTACATTGCAATCCATACCAGCACTATCAGATATGGAGACTAGTAGCCTTGAACATAACTCCTTTAAATGCTCCATACATGGACTTAGAGTGGTTACCATTAGTAAAAAGAGACTTTCAGATCAGAGATATGATGGGCCTTACTTCTCACCTCAAAGTTGTGGGCCAATTCAAATACAATCACAGAAGTAACACTGATATTCTAGGGATTTGGCAATCCAGCATGCCCATCTATTACCTTCCAGAAGTCAATGTGCTACCTGATTTCATTCACCTATGCCATGCACACTATGAACCCACTTTGAGGGAAATTCTCAGTCCAGATGGGTTTGTGCTCTTCTATATCACTCCTCAAGCTATAATTGAGATGGTGAACTTTGAGCCTCCTCAGACTCTGGTTCCTCTCACAATGAAACTCTTGCTGGATCAGGGTGCAAGGCTCTCTAAAGCAGAAATATCAAGAGTTAGTCAGCTGTTTATGGAGCCACAATGCCAATATGATCATTCTCCTCCTTATCATCAGGCTTCATTTAATGAAACAGGCAAGCTCATGATGGACATGATTTCATACATCTTAGGATGCAAAACAGAAGAATTTATGGATGAGGTTGTATTCTTTCTCCTAACGATATTCACCCCAGGGCAGCCCTCTGCTGTCATATATGACTATGCCACATTCATAGCAAACAAGATACATGAACAATTCATGATGATGGAGAGAGAAAGAGTGTTTAAATACACTTCTTATATATACCACTTACTGCTCTACTATCACCCAGATAGTTTCAAGGTTCCTCTCAGGAGATTAAACCCAAAGGGAGAGAGGAGATCTGTTGTTTATTGGACCTCAGTTTCCATGAATTCCACCATTCCCCATACACATATTGTGAGTTTATTGACCTATTCATTTACCCAGCTACTTTCTTATTGATGGTGACTCCTCCTACCAGACTTACTGTTGAAATGCAAAGGATCTTGCATCTTTCTAAGGGCTACAGCATTGGTGATTGGTACTTCTACCAAAATCACACAGTAATCAGAATTTATGGCTGTGAATTGTCTCCCTATAAGCTGCCAAGATATGTCCCTATGAGACTTTTTTCCTTGGAATATTTCAGGCAATTCAGTGATGCAGAATTGACCCATTTCCATGGGAAAAACAAGAAGGCACAGCTGAAAATCAGACACCAGTTGGGTCCCTTTGTTTTCAACAAAAGGGAAGAAGCATGGAAAGATGCAGACAACATGCTAGGACAAGAACTCATGCTGAAACAGAGCTTCTACTGGGCACCATATGACCCTGAACACTTCATAAGCCTTAGAAGAATCAAACATAGGCTTTCAGGATATGTGCACCAGCTACTCCCCCACATTGAACAATATGCCAATCAACTAGAATGGGTAGAGGGCACCTTAGATGATGAAGAGCTCACTGAAGAAGACAAATTAGAGAGAGACATGAAAGAAATTGAGAAAAGGATTGACCTAGATTATGTTGCATAGGTCACCTTCACACAACCCCAACCAGTGGGAGCAAGCACATCAACTGCTACTTCAAGGCAGCCTGCTAAAGAGGCCATATCATCAGCAGAAAAGGGCAAGGAAATTGAACATTCTGAACAACAAAGCACAATGGAGGAGCAACCATCCTCAAATCCAAAAAAGGAACAAGAGCAAAGCCCTTTAACAAAAAAAAAACACCTGAAATCCCTGTGCTACAAACTCCTCACAATGAGGAAATAGGTAAAAAGAGGGATAGAACAGATGGGACACCCACAGGGACATCCACGGACTAGCAAGGAGAAAAAAGACAAAGGCTAAACCCATATGACGAAGAGGAAATCACTGAAGAGACCATAGGAAACATCAGGGGTGAGGGGACTTCTGAGCAGCAGATCCCTCCCATTTTGGAAACATCGGCCAACTCCTTTCAGCAGGAGCAAGGGAAACAACCAGGTGGGGAGGTTTCATCCTCCAAACAGCAGACCCAAAGGGGCTCGAACATAAAGAAGGCATTCACAGAGATTAAAGCTAGGAACGAGCCAATAGGGTTCCAACTTTACAACCAATTAATGAGAATGGCACCAACAAATCAGTAAAGGCTAATGGCAGCCTATGATATAAAAGACGGGAAGATGACACTTAGTCACTTCAAACCTACTACACAACAGCCACAGTCAGCTGCAGATTACATTAGAACCAATCTGGAGGTACTAGCAAAAGATATACATCCTTTAGACCAGATTGAATTACATAAGTAGACAGGAGAAATGGTGTATTCTACATTGGTATACAAGGCTCTTTTGGCCCATAGATTGTAGAACTCTCTATACAATACTTCTGCCCAGTTAGAGCTGGAAAAGGCCTCATCATTGGCCAAGGATAATAGGATAAAATCCTTGGAGGAGATCATCATAGAGTTGGGACATGATCCCAAAGATCCCAAAGGCACACAGGCCTTGATTAGAAAAAAGGAGGAAGACATAGCAACATTGAGAAAACAAATGAAGATGCTAGTCACCATACATCCTCAGACTGCAGAAGTGGCACAACAACAAGAGGTAGAGGATGTGGTAAGTCTACTTATGAGGATGAATGAAAGGATAATGGAACCAGAGAAAGCATTGGTGGAAGCTCAATGAGGGAAACAGCCAGAGTTGGCCCCTCAACCATCCCAAACTGCTCCAATAGTACTAACTCCAATGATTACAGCTCCTTCAACAATAGTTGCTTCAGCAGCACCTCCCCCAGGATCAACTTCAGTAGCAGGTGCATTGACTTCAGCAGATCCAACAGTAGCAGCAGTGCAAGAGGCCAGCTTGAGCATGGAGGCTATGATGAAAGAGATTAAGGCTCTTGAATTGCAAATGGCAGAGATGAAGGAAACAAAAGAAAAGCTAGCCAAGATTGAGGCTAGTTATGATAAGTCAAAAATGACAGTTGCTGAGAAAACTAGGGAAGTAAAGACCCTGGAAAATAAGATAAAGGCCTTGGAGAAAGATCTCACTCTCCATAGGACCTTGATTGAGATAAAAACAATTCTGTGGAATAAAATTAGCCAATCTCTTGCTAAAAAATGGACAGAAATACAAACCATGTTTGACCAAATAGAATTGATGACTGTAGCTCAGCATGAAACTCATAAAGCCAAAACATTGCTAGCAAATAACACTGAGCAAGCTACTCGATTGATTCACTTTTTGAATACTAGTACTGGTGACCAGTTGGCAGCACTAAACATCCAGAACAGGACAGAGACTATAGTAAGAGTTAAGAAAATGCTGACCATGAGGAATTTTGTCCAGACTATAGAAAGGAAGTGCCAGGAAATGCAGATAGAGGTAAATGCTTTTAGACAGAGGCTTGCAGATTTGCAAGCCAAAGGTTTACCCATCCTGGTTACTAGTGCTGGAAGGCTATTAAAGCAGGAACAATATGAAAACAGGCTGAGTACCTTCATACAAAATCCAATCACAGCATCATCTAGCAGCACAAAAGAACCAGTCCCTCCCACAGGGCAGAGTTTATATGACAAGCTGGAGGATTTGTTTTACATAGAGCATGAGGTAGCACACCTTTTCCTAGTTTGGCCGAATTATTATACCTACATTGAAGCTGATGAAACATTATACAAATTGAGAATACATCAATTGCTAACTGAGGGTTGGTGGAAAAATCTGCTTCAGATTTTTAAAGTAGTTTGAATCTCTTCTTATTTATTGACTGCATGAGGAAATTGTATAATGTGGCTCAGCTACCATAAAATTCAAATTAACAGTGGGGGAAATTCACGCTAAACATTCAAGAGCACAGAACAGGTGTCACAAGACAGCACTACAGGACAACATTTCAAGGAAGCGGTCACCCACCGACAGCCAGAGCCAAACGGTCAACAGCACACAGGACACCTGCCACAACGAGTAAAGAGATTTTAATTCCTCAGTTATTGCTGCGCAATTTTTCCACAAATAGACATTAATTGTGTCAGAGTAGATGGCTACATTGGTGTCTAGATATTTCCCTATGGGATATTTTGTAAAAACTCCTATATATACTTGTAAAAGATATGTATTGGAGGTTGATGATTTCTTCTTTCTGAACTGCGCTGTAACATATCAGACCGTGTTAATACAAATCGCCATTGAAGTTCACTGCGTCTGGATGATCTGAAAGTGGATTGGAAGTTCTGGGACTTGCTACAGAATTCCTGTGTCATGCTAAGGAACAATAAGTTATACTAAATCGTGTTTTATGTTCTCCATATTTGTTAATTACATGTATGTTTCACGATCTTGATAACAGAGAAGAAGAATAGCATAGGATTTGCTTGAATGCGCCCCATGTTCAGTCTCTGCTGTTAAATGTGTTTTCTTCAGGATTAGTCATGAATATGAATTCTTAACTGCTCATATTTTCATTAGTTCTTTCATTTTTTAATACTGTTTAGGAATTCTTAATTGCTCTTGCACAATATTCATACACTTTCCCTCTCCCAGTATAATGAAAGATTCTTGATTTCATTTCATTCCCTGACTTCATTCCATCATTTCCAGATTTGAGAATTGTTTCTAGCCTGCCTATCCTGCTCTGTAGCACTACCTTTTCACGAAGAAACTCTTTCAACGATTACACTTGCAGTGACTCCATTGCCCAATGGAAAAAACAGTTATACACTTGCATCCCAGTTCTATCTGAGATCACCATCCAACAAACTTAAAACCAAACCCCGTTCATCATAACTAGCCTAAAATACTTCAAAACAAAGCTAAATCACAAAGAGAGAGCCCTCTATGGTTGCAAGTAGGCTAGGAACTACAACTAAAAGATTGGTTAGTGGTTACCTCGGCCGTATTCCCTAGAGGAAGCAGGGAACAACCTGAGTGATATCAGGTGGGATAAGAAATTATTATGAAGATGGTTTGCTTAATGATATCTCATGGTGTTGGTAAGCTCTAGTGAAACTAATCTCGTAGTTAAGAGTTCATAATAATTTCTTGCTAGTGATTTAGATTTTTTTTGTTCATTAAGCTCAACTTTGGTGGTCTTCTCTTTGACCTAGTGATGTATTTAGGAATCTTGGTTTGGTAATTTACCTCTTGGGTATTTGTTGCCTTAGGCTACTTACGGATTGTCCCTTAGAGGTTATTCTCTTTGTCGAGGCTTTAGAACTTGTGGGCAATGTGCCCCTGTCCACGTGGTCGTGTCTTCTCTAGTGTAGTAATTTTTTTGTGTGGGTAATTCAATTAGGTTTGCAAATGCATGCTTTATGGAATTTCAAGGTCGTTCTTTTGTAATTTCTCCTTTGTAAATTTCATAATCTTCTTCTATTTACACAATAAAGAGTGTTCCCAAACTGCAACCAAGTTTAAGAATTACAAAGAATGTTTTGAGGAAGGGAAAAAATTAAGGGTTAAATTCTACCATGAATTAATTATGCGCGTTCCACTTTTTTTTTTTCCAAAAATAATTTCCTAAATTCTATAAATCAAAATTATTCCATCATAAAAATCACCAAACATCTTTAGGAAATATATAAAATCTTTGTAAATTTGAATGTTGTTGTTTAAATTCTTTTGGATACATCACAGTGAGTTTTTAGAATAGAGGTTTTGAACCAAATAAACATTAAGATGGATATTAAATGAGATCTAAAATACAAAGTTCACTCAAGGAAAATGGAAAAAAAATAAAAGTAATAATAATAAAGTTAATAATTAATATAATAATATAATAACATATAAATAAATGAAATAATAACTATATATATAACTTTAAATAAGAAATTAAGTTACGTAAATTAATTATTATATATTATTAAGAAAAATGGTATTAAAATAAGAAAAATATCAAAATAATCAATATAATAATGTAATAATAATAATTAATATAAAAGTATAATAATATATAAATAAATAAAATAGTAACAAATATTAATAATTTATAATATAATTTATGTATATAAATAATAATTATAATAAGCTTTATAATATAAATAATTATATGTATATTTAAAATAATAACAATAATAATAATAGGAAAAAGAGTTATTAAAACAAGACTGCCTTTATTGCTATCACTAATTATTGTACAGAGTGTAGAGAAAACTCTGCACAATGAAAAGAAAAATCTTTCCGCACAAAGCTATCTCCCTAATGAAAGCTCTCCACATAGTGAAAAATTTCCACACAAGCTTCAATAGGTTGTTTAATTGACACACATACTCATTACAATTAAGTAAAACAACAACTAAAATATGTAAAATTTAAAAATTTGATTATGTAGAAGTGTAGACGAAAGTGCTTTCATTGTGGGATGCCTCTTTCTTAGCTCCCATGCCAATGCTAAAAAATAAATGTTAAAAACATTTACTAGACTTGTGGAGAGCTTTACTTGTGTGGATCTTTTACTGTGCGAAAAGTTCTACAAAAGCAAAGATCCACACACTTCTTTACATGCAAAGCTATACACATTATTTAAAAAAATTAAAAACCATGTTTAACAAATGTTTAAGTTTACATGCCTTGAAAAAAAAAAGAAAAAAATCAATGCCACATTTTCCTAAATGCTTAATTATACATGCTTAGCTTCCTAGCCCACGCTAAGAAATAAACCTTAAAAAGTATTTGCTAGAGATTTCACTGTACAGAAAGCTCCACACTAGAAAGCTCTGCAAACTACATTACATGCAAAGTTGTCCACAGTCTTTCAAAACATTAAACACCACTCTTTCAAACCTTTAAACACAAGATGTTAACAAATGTTTAAGTCTACATGCATTCCTTTCAAAAACAAAATCAATGACATGTGTTCCTAAATGCTTAATTTTACATGTTTTGAAATAAATGATTAATTGGGGAGCCCATGCTAAGAAATAAATCTTAAAAATATTTACTAGTCTTGTACAAAGTTTTCATTGTGTGGAAAGCTCGGCACAAGCAAAGCTTTGCACACTACTTTACATGCAAAGCTCCACACACTATTTAAAAACTTTAGTTTACATGCTTTGCTTTAAATAAAGAAGGAAAAAATTAATGATAAGTGTTCTTAAATTCTTAATTTACATGCTTTGAAATACATTATTAACTCGTAAAAATATAATTTCATGAATTTAATAAAATGTTAAAATTGTAGTTTCAATAATGCTTTTACCAGCGTGGAAATTTGTAAAAGTAATATTTGTCTCTTACTAAGCTCCCCAACCCATGCAAAGAAATAAACTTTAAAAACATTTACTAGAATTGTGTGAAGCTTTGTTTGTGAAAAATCTTTAATCAAAAGTCTTACTTAACAATAAAAATAGGTAAAACAACATCAACTACCAATCCAAATAAACATTCTTTGGAATAAATGATTAATTGGTAAAAATATGATTAATTTCATGAATTTCATTAAATGTGAAAGCTATAGTTTCAATATTGTCATTACTAGTGTGGAAATTTGTAAAAGTAATAATTGTCTCTTACTTAGTCCCCTGCTCACACTAAGAAATAAAGCTTAAAAATATTTGCATTATTTGTGTGGAGCTTTCACTATGCAGAAAGCTCTACACCCTACTTTACATGCAAATCTACGCACACTGTTTAAAACTTTAGTTTACATGCCTTCATTTAAAAAAACTATATATCATTGCCACGTGTTCCTAAATGCATAATTTTACATGGTTTGAAATAAATGATTAACTGTTAAAAATATAATTTCATGAATTTAATGAAATGTTAAAGATGTAATTTCAATAATTCCATTACCAGTATGCAAATTTGTAAAAATAATATTCATCTTACTTAGATCCCCAACCAATGATAAGAAATAAACTTAAAAAATATTTACTAGACTTGTTCGAAGCTTTGCTTGTGCAAAAATTTAATAAAAAATCTTACTTAATAGTAAAAATATGTAAAACAACATCAACTACTAATCCAAATAAACATGATTTGAAATAAATGATTAACTCTTAAAAGTATGATTAATTTCACGAATTTCATAAAACGTTAAAGTTATAGTTTCAATAATGTCGTTACCACTGTGGAAATTTGTAAAAGTATTATTCGTCTCTTAGTTAGATCCCTAGCCTATATTAAGAAATAAACCTTAAAAATATTTACTAGACTTGTGAAAAGCTTTGTTTGTGCAAAATTTTCACTATGCAGAAAGCTCCACACAAGTAAAGCTCTACACACTATTTCACATGCGAAGCTTTGCACATTGCTTTACATGCAAAACTCCTCACACTCTTTAAAAACTTTAGTTTTCATGCCTTCCTTTCAAATAAAAAGAAACAAATTCACATGTTGTGTTCCTAAATGATAAATTTTACATGCTTTGAAATAAATGATTAACTAGTAAAAATATAATTTCATGCATTTAATAAAATGTTAAGGCTATAGTTTCAATAATGCCATTACTAGTGTGGAAATTTGTAAAAGTAATAATTGTCTAAGTTAACTAGTAAAAATATAATTTCATGAATTTAATAAAACATTAAAGCTATAGTTTAAATAATGCCATTAGTGTTGTGAAAATTTGTAAAATTTGTAAAAGTAATAGCCATCTCTTACTTAGCTCCCCATCCCATGCTAATAAATCAACCTTAAAAGAATTTAATAGACTTGTGGGCAACTTTGCTTTTGTAGAGATTTCACTGTGCGGAAAACTCCACATAAGAAAAGCTCCAGACATTTCTCTACATGCAAAGCTCCACACACTGCTTAAGAACCTTAAACAAATGTTTACATTTACATGTCTTCCTTTCAAAAATGAAAAGGAAAACAATCAATGCCATGATTTCCTAAATGTTTAATTTTACATGCTTTGAAATAAATTATTAACTAGTAAAATTGTGATTAATTTTATGAATTTAATAAAACATTAAAGCTATAGTTTCAATAATGCCATTATTAATGTGGAAATTTGTAAAAGTAATATATGTCTCTTACATAGCTCCTCAACCCACATTAAGGAATAAACCTTAAAAAGGTTTAGTAGACTTGTGTGTTGCTTTGCTTGTGTGGAGCTTTCAGTGTTGGAAAAAGTCTGCACAAGTAAGGCTCCACACACTGCTATACATGTAAAGATCCACACATTGTTTAAAAAATTTAAGGATGAGGTGTTAAAAAATGTTTAAGTTTACATTCGTCGTGTAAGGCACACAACACCCTGTCGGTTGCCTCGGTTCCCACGTCATCATGTATCACACGTCACCTTATCAGTTGCCTCGGTTCCCACGTCATGGTGTATCACATGTCACCTTGCCACATGCTTTAAGGGACTTTCCCTTACTTATTTCGTATGTCGTGTTGATTGCTGCTCATGTAGCTTGATCATGGTCATCATACATCTTGCTCAGACTATGCCCGTCATGCACATATCGTCAGTGCCTCAACCCAACTCGGCCATGGCGCACATTATGTGGTCATGTCACCCAATGCTTCAACTCTCCTGATTCTTGTTGACTCATGCATGCAATCCAATTATGCGTGCCCAAGAACCTTGCCTTGTGGGCACACCCAAAGTTCCCACCTTTTTCCATGCACTCTATATGATGGTCGTGAGTCCACTTTGTCCAAACAATCCGCCAAACACCTGAACCATGTGTTCAACATGTCATGCCTGTGTTCCACACTCATTGCATCACATGACTTGGGAGCACATGGTCTATAATTCATCAAGGATCATCATGGGTACCCATTTGGTGATGGTACCAACATGAGGTCGTGAAAAATCCTTTACTTATATGTGTCATTTTCCATTGTCTTTTTTGGGTGGGTGCCCATTAATAATTGGAGCCAACCCATTCTGTGTTGTGTAGGAACACCCCTTCGTTCAGGCACTGTAGCTTTCCCGACATGGAATGCCCCATTGAGCACCTGGGCACCCATCCATTGTGCACAGGCCAAGGTCATGGGCATCCATGTCTCCATGTATCACAAGCTACCTCACCGCTCACTTCATCGAACTTTCCCAAACTCATTCTACCTATTGCACGTCTTACCCAAGAGACTAACATCACACTTATTGCCTTGACCCTGCCTTTTTATTGCTCTACACCTCATGTTTGATCATCACTCATGTGGCTTGGTTCATGCATGTATCACATCTTACTTGACCCACACGCATTGTGCGTGTATCATCTGCTCCTCCACCTGACTCATCCTTGGCACCTATTGTGTGTTTGTGTCACCTAGTTCTCTAACTCACCTATATGTCATCAACTTGTGCACACAACCCTACATATAGATGCCTAGGTTTCATACATTTGTGCAGGTCTACCTAGGGTGGCCTAGGTTTCATACATTTGTGCAGGTCTACCTAGGGTGGTTTCCTTTCTGATTTAAAGATTTGAAATAAATTATTAATTGAGGATCCCACACTAAGAAATAAACCTTAAAAATATTTACTGGACATGTGTGGAGGCTTCCTTGTGCAAATTTTTCACTATGCAGAAAGCTCCACACAAGCAACACACCACACAAGAAAAGCTTCACATACTGTTTAAAAACTTTGAACACCAGAAGTTAACGAATGTTTAAGTTTACATGCTTTCGTTTTTAAAAAAGGGAAAAAAATCGACGCCACTTGTTCCTAAATGTTTAATTTTACATGTTTTGAAATAAATGATTAACTGGTAAAAATATGATTAATTTCATGAATTTAATAAAACGTTAAAGCTATAATTCCAATAATTCCATTACCAGTGTAAAAATTCTTAAAATTAATAGTAGTCTCTTACTTAGCTCCCTAACCCACACTAAGAAATAAACTTTAAAATCATTTACTAGACTTGTTTGGAGTTTTTATTGTGTGAAGCTTTCGCTGTGGAGAAAGCTCCACACAGGCAAATCTTTGCACACTGCTTTACATGAAAAGCTCT
>APFE031577469.1:44230-88097 GCA_000404065.3 Pinus taeda
TAATAAGAAAAAGAGTTATTAAAAAAATATTACTAACCACAATGCATCATAGTCACTCCCTATACCACTATCACTAATTAATTGATTAAAGATTGTACTGGATAAAACTCTACATAATGTAAAAACAAAATCTCCACACAAATCTCTCTCCCGAATGAAATCTTTGCACACAGGGAAACATTTCCGCACAAGCTTAAATAGGTTGTTTAATTGACACATATACTCATTACAATCGAGTAAAACAACAACTAGAATACATGAAATTGATCTAAAATTTAATTGTGTAGAAGTGCAAAGGAAAGTTCTTTGATTGTGTGGCATCTCTTTCTTAGCTTTGGAGCCTAGGCTAAGAAATAAACCTTAAAAGCATTTACTAAACTTGTGCATAGCTTTGCTTGTGTGGACCTTTCACTGTTCGAAAAGCTCTGCACAAGCAAATCTCCACAAATGTCTTTACGTGCAAAGCTGCAAACATTTCTTAAAAACTTTAAACACCATGTTTTAACAAATTCTTAAGTTTACATGCCTTCAAAAAAAAAAGTAAAAAAATAAACATCACATCTTCCTAAATTCTTAATTTTACATGCTGTGAAATAAATGATTAACTGATAAGAATAAGATTAATTTCATGAATTTAATAAAACGTTAGAGAGATAGTTTCAATAATTCCATTACCAGTGTGGAAATTTGTAAAAGTAATAGTTGCCTTTTACTTAGCTTCCCATCCCATGCTAAGAAATAAACCTTACAAAATATTTGTTAGATTTCACTGTGCAAAAATCTCCACACTAGAAAGCTCCACACACTGCTTTACATGCAAAGCTCCGCTCGTTGTTTCTAAACTTTACATACCAGATGTTAACACATTTTTAAGTTTACATGCATTCCTTGAAAGAAAAAACAATGACATGTGTTTGTAAATGCTTAATTTTACATGTTTTGAAATAAATGATTAACTGGGGAGCCCATTCAAAGAAATAAACCTTAAAAATATTTACTAGACTTGTGAAGATACACTGCTTTACATGCAAAGCTCCACATACTATTTAAAAACTTTAGTTTACATGCTTTCCTTAAAAGGAAAAAAACAATGCCACATGTTTCTAAATGCTTAATTTTACGTGCTTTGAAATAAATGAGTAACTGATAAAGATATAATTTCATCAATTTAATAAAACACTAAAAATATAGTTTCGATAATGCTATTACCAGTGTGGAAATTTTTAGAAGTAATATTTGTCTCTTACCAAGCTCCTCAACCCATGCTATGAAATAAACTTTAAAAACATTGACTAGAATTGTGCAAATCTTTGCTTGTGAAAATCTTTAATCAAAAGTCTTACTTAACAATAAAAATATGTAAAACAATATCAACTACCAATCCAAGTAAACATTCTTTAGGATAACTGATTAATTGGTAAAAATTTGATTAATTTCATGAATTTCATAAAATGCTAAAGTTATAGTTTCAATAATGTCATTACTAGTATGGAAATTTGTAAAAGTAATAATAGTCTCTTACTTGGCCGCCGAACCAATGCTAAGAAATAAATTCTAAAAATATTTACATTACTCGTGTGGAGCATTCACTACGTAGAAAGATCTTCACCCTGCTTTACATGCAAATCTATTCACTTTGTTTAAAAAATTTAGTTTGCATGCCTTCCTTTAAAAAGATAAAAGAAAAATATAAATGCCACATGTTTCTAAATGCTTAATTTTACATGCTTTGAATAAATGATTAACTAGTGAAAACTTAATTTCATGAATTTAATGAAATGTTAAAGCTATAGTTTCAATAATGCCATTACTAGTATGGAAATTTGTAAAAATAATAGTCATCTTTTACTTAGATCCCCAACCAATGCTAAGAAATAAACCTTAAAAACATTTACTAGACTTTTGCGGAGCTTTTCTTGTGCAAAACTTTAATAAAAAATCTTACTTAATAGTAAAAATGGGTAAAACAACATCAACTACTAGTCAAAATAAACATGCTTTGAAGTAAATGATTAAGCTGTAAAAGTATGATTAATTTCACAAATTTCATAAAACATTAAAGCTATAGCTTCAATAATGTTATTACCACTCCCGAAATTTGTAAAAGTATTATTTGTCTCTTAATTAGCTCTACATCCTACACTAAGAAATAGACCTTAAAAATATTTACTAGACTTGTGCAAAGATTTGTTTGTGCGGGATTTTGAGTATGCGGAAACCTCCACTCAAGTAAATCTTTGCACACTATTTTACATGTGAATCTCTGCACATTGCTTTACATGCTTTACATGCAAAGCTCCTCACACTATTTAAAAACTTTAGTTTTCATGCCTTCCTTTCAAATAAAAAGAAACAAATCCATGCAATGTGTTCCTAAATGCTTAATTTCATGCTTTGAAATAAATGATTAACAAGTAAAATTATAATTTCATGAATTTAATAAAATGTTAAGGTTATAATTTCAATAATGCCATTACTAGTGTGGAAATTTGTAAAAATAATAATTGTCTAAGTTAACTAGTACAAATATAATTTCATAAATTTTGAAAATTTCTAAAGTTTGTAAAAGTAATAGTCATCTCTTACTTAGCTCCCCATCCCATGCTAAGAAATAAACTTTAAAAACATTTAATATACTTGTGCTCAACTTTTCTTGTGTAAGGGAAAGCTCCAAACATTGCCTTACATGCAAATCTGCACACATTGTCTAAAAACATTAAAGAAACATTTATGTTTACATGCCTTCCTTTAGAAAAGAAAAGGAAAACAATCAACACCACATTTTCCTAAATTATTAATTTTACATGCTTTCAAATAAATGGTTGACTCGTAAAATTATGATTAATTTCATGAATTTAATAAAACTTTAAAGCTATAGTTTCAATAATTCCATTACCAATGTGAAAATTTGTAAAATTAATAGTCATCCCTTACTTAGTTCCCCAACCCACACTAAGGAATAAACCTTAAAAATATTTAGTAGACTTGTGTGGTTCTTTTCTTGTGTGGAGATTTTAGTGCAAAAACGTCTGCACAAGTGAATATTCACACATTGCTTTACATGAAAATATCCACACATTGTTTAAAAGATCTAAAAACCCAGTGTTACCAAATGTTTAAGTTTACATGGCTCGTGCAAGGCACACAATGCTCTATCGGGTGTTTGGCTGCCCACGTCATCATGTATCACACATCACCCTACCACATGCTTCACTGAACTTGCCCTTTCTTATTTCGCATGTCATGCTGACTGCTGCTCATGTAGCCTACTCATGCTCGCTGTACATCTTTCTCAGGCTATGCCCATCATGCACATATCATCGGTGCATCCACCTGAATCAACCATGGTGTCTGTTATGTGGTCGTGTCACCTAATAATTCAACTCTCCTAGTTATCATTGAATCATGCACGTGATCCACTTATGGGTTCCCAAGAACCTCGCCATGTGGGCACATCCAAGGTGCCCACCATTTTTTCATGCACTCGACTCGATGCTCACAGTTCCGCTTTGTCTAATCCACCAAGCACTTGATCCATGCATCGAACATGTCATGCCCGCGCTCCACACTTGTCGCATCGCATGACTTGCGAGTGCATGGTCTATAATTCATCAAGGATCATCATGGGCACCCATTTGGTGATGGTGCCAACTGGAGGACCTGAAAATCCTTTACTTATATGTGTTGTTGTCCATTATTTTGTTCTGGTGGGCACCCCTTAATAAATTTGGTCGACCCATCGTGTTTTGTTGATCCAGATCTTTTAACTTCAAGGATGCATGCAAAATTTCATATAAAAGAGCACGTAACCAAGTAACTTAAACGCATAAAAATAAACATAAATCATAAAGCAACCATGAGATCAAAGGCACACAAGTGATAGTCGTCTCTTACTTAGCTCCCCAGTCCATGATACAAAATAAACCTTAAAAATATTAACTAGACTTATCTAGAGCTTTGCTTTTGCAAAGCCTTCATTATTTGGAAAAGTTCTGCACATTGTTTAAAAAAATTATTTTACATTCCTTTCAAAAAATAAAAAAATCCAATGCCACATGTTCCTAAATGCTTAATTTTACATGCTTTGAAATAAACAATTAACTAGTAAAACTATAATTTAATGAATTTAATATGACGTTAAAGCTATAGTTTCAATAAAGCCATTATGAAATTAGAAATTTGTAAATGTAATAGTTGTCTCTTACTTAGCTCCCCTACCCATGTTAAGAAAAGAATCTTAAAACCATTTAATAAACTTGTGCGGAGCTTTGCTTGTGTAGAGATTTAATAGAAAAACTTAATAGTAAAAATGGGTAAAACAACATCAACTACCAATACAAATAAATGTGAGTTGAAATAAATGATTATTTGGTAAAAATAAGGTTAATTTCATGAATTCCATAAAATTTTAAAGCTATAGTTTCAATAATGTCACTACCACTGTGGGAATTTGTAAAAGTATTAGTTGTCTCTTACTTAGCTTCCCAACCCACCCTAAGAAACAAACCTTAAAAATATTTACTAGGTTTTTGTGGAGTTATTATTGTGTGGAGCTTTGCTTTTTTGGAGCTTTCACTATGCGGGTGAAATCTCCACACACTGCTTTACGCACAAAGCTTTGCACACTACTTTACATGCAAAGCTTTGCACACTATTAAAAAACTTTAGCTTACATGTATTGCTTTAAAAAAAATAAAAAAATCAAAGCCACATGTTCCTAAATGTGTATTTCTATGTGCTTTGAAATAAAGGATTAACTGGTAAGAATATAATTTCATGAATATAATTTCATGAATTTAATAAAGCATTAAAGTTATAGTTTCAATAATGTCATTATCGGCGCTGAAATTTATAGAAATAATAGTCATCTAAGTTAACTAGTAAAATATAATTTCATGAATTTAATAAAATGGTAAAGCTATAGTTTCAATAATGTTAAAATTTGGGAGCTTAGGGATGAATTTCTCCTAGAAGAAATCATATATTTGAGTCTTGTTTGAACCTCCTATAATAAAATTTCATTTCTGATGATTCTAATATGACTTTCCAAAAATAATATGTCACGTCTAAATGATCAAGGATGATCTTGACATATGGAATCCACTTTAAAATCAAATCAATCATGATTATACAAGTCAAGAATTAATATTTTATTCTTACTAGTAGTATTATTATTATGATAATATTATTTATAAAATAGGCTAAAGTCATTCACCTTTAATGGATTAATAAAAACAAAATTTCAATACCCTCATGGAATAAATCAAATTAAATTAAGAATGTCTTACTTGACAAATCAAGCCTCTCTCTTGGAATAAAATAGTAACTCTACACTTAAGAGAATGTAGCTCTCCCTCACTAATTCAACGTATGAAAAACGTGTAACTCCTCCCCATTAAATGCACTTGTAACTCCCTCACCCATTTCTATTTGTAACTCTCACCAATATTCTCTCATGTCTAAGTGTAACTCTCTCTCTCCATAATTCTAATTGTAACTCAAGACATGTGTACATCTCTCTCTATTCTTGGGAAGATTTACACTTCTCCTCAAGCACCTCCTCCCATATAGAATTTGATTCTCCTATTATTGACTCAAGGCATGAATTCATTTTGTAACTCCTATCCTTTCTCATCTACTTAAGCAAGAGCAAGTGGGAATTGAGTGTAGCATGTTCACTATGAAGAAGGAGAGAAATTATTGAGTGTGTGCAAGAGAAGTGTGAGAATAAGTGAAGAGAAAGTGCAAGGGAAGAGTTGGAGCAAGTGTGAAGGAAAATATTTGATCATGAAAAAGAGGAGATCTTGAAGAAAAGAGAAAGAGGACTTTAGCTGCAAGTTGATCAGTTATTGGTGAATTTTTTCATTCTCATTCTCTCTCTCTCTCTATATATATATTATGCTGAACAATTGAAGAAATCTAGTAGAAGAAGAAGCATTTTGGTTTTCCCCCTTGAGGTGTTTTTTGTTGGTCATTGGACTTAAATCTTAGTGTCTCATATTTGTGCTTGGTTTTCTTCATATGATCCTTAAGTTTAGGTTCTATATACAATTCTTGATCGAAATGTTTTGAAGAATTAATATGCATTATAAGTAATTGTAACAAATATAACATTTAGTTGTTTACAAAGTACTTTCAAGTCCCAACATAGAACATTCAGTTTTATGCAAAGTACATTAAATTTTTTTCAAAGTACATTCAACTTTATGCAATTTATGTTTAGTTTTCTACATAGAACATTCAAATTTCTTCAAATAATTTAGAATTTTGTGCATATAACTTTTAGATTTTAACATGGTATTAGAGTCTTGGTGAAGACAAGTCCAAGGAGACTAGAGATCAGCTGAAGGGACTCCACTTTCTGGCATAGTTTGCTGATCAAGTTGACTTCATCCTACTTCAAGGTAGAGAAGAAGTTGAATTTTGCTTCAAACTTTAGTCCATGGAAAGCAAGACTAGATATCACTCTTGAAGAAGACGATGTTCTAGAGTATGTTGAAGGAATAATAGCTAATCCACCAAGAATGCAAGTGTCATTTCCAAATCCAAACATAAAAAAGGAGAAATCAAAGCTAGAAAATTTATCTCCAAGAGGACTATGATAGCCTCATGAACCCAATATGATGCAATATCCTTATGCATAATTTCAAGGTTATGCACAAGAGTCTCAAAGTAATTGGAATACACCCTTGCCTTGGCAACCTTGGCCATCCCAACCTCAACACCAATCTTGGCAAAAAAGTTGGCAAAGGCCCTACAGAGGAAATCCACCATATCCACCCATACAAGCATCCCAAAAACAGGGAAAATTTTAAGGATGGAAATTTATCTTAAAGTTTAGAAACCTTGGCAAATCCCACTAGTCCATAATATGAAATCTATAAAATGTTTGGAGATATTTCTGTAAAAATATTCAAATTAAAAATATTTTTATATAGTCCATATATAATTTTTTGGTGATTTTTAAGATAAAATAATTTCATTCTGTAAAATTTGGGCGAATCATTTTTACAAAAAAACGGAAATTAGTGAATTTTTTTTTTGAAAAAAGTATATAAAATTAGCCCATGGGTGAATATTAGCCCCTAAATTATTCCCTCTCCGAAAATCCATTCCCACTCCACTACCTGCACAACCATTTCATATCCCCAACAATAAAACACCTCAATCCACTTACAATGTTGAGGTATTTCAAAATGATTCACCAACTTCCATTGAAGAATAACAACCAGAAGAAGAAGATCTAGATAAGGTCCAAGAATCATGGACGCCTCTTGATTGAACCTGAGATTGAAAAGTTTCATGCATACCTATCACCAGATTCTATGAATGGGAATCACATCTCTAAAGACTTGCATGGCACGATAGTAGGAAGCCAAGGAAGACAAGATTACATTGAATCTTGGTTCAAGACAGTCATTGGATCCCAGTATTCCATTCTTCATTATCTTCTGACATCATCTCAATCAAGACAGTTGGTCTCTTATATATTAGTACATATCAAAGAGTATATTTCAAACCTGCATATGATTTTATCTAGCATCTTGTCACACACATGGTTCCATTAGAAGTATTCATATACTTTAACAAGATTTCTTTTTCAAGTAGAGTAGGACATATAAAAAATAAAAAAATAAAAAAGTAAAGAGAAAAATAAGTCATATCGTGAAAACCAGCTTACTGGCGCAATTGGACATGAGCTTTGCTTGAAAACCAAGCAACTCACGAGAAAAATTCACAACAAGTTCCACAATTTTATGATGGTTTGAATCCTTTATTATGATTCTTCAATTCGTTTTTGGTTCTATGCTTGAGTTGGATGATGTGGGATTCCTTAACGCCCACCTTCCAACAGATCTTGTCCCATCAACCTCAACAACTTATCTGGGATCAAGATTAAAGATTATTTAGAGTGACTTGGAACTTGCATACATAAATTGAAAGCCTTCTCATTGATAATAATGGGAATACAACAATTTATTTTGATTGTCAGATCTTGCAAGTGACTCAACTTCAACACATTCATTCGTCCCTGTCAAGATGCACATAGGTACCTTGACACTCATTTACATTATTGTTGAGTTGACTCACATTGGTTAATGATTTTCATTAATTATCAATAATCCAATGATTTCTTTTGATGCTCGACTTCGGCACATTCATTCACATGGTAAGAATTGTACCATGATTTTTGGTTTTGGATGATGACTAATGGTTTCATGGAATCAACAACAACTTGCAGCAATATATTTTATTAGTTTCTTGTAGCAGCGTGTTCATCTTTTTTCTCCATAGCACCATGATGGCACCATTACAATGCTTTTTCATTCATTTCATTTTCAAGCAAGACAATAAAATTGGGCTTATTTTAGTCAATATGTGTTATGTTTCATGGTTTCTACTTGAACATGAAATACACAATCCAAATTAGTAGTTCAAATGGGAGAAGACAACTCTCTGCAAAAATTGACATTTTCTGCGACAACTACAAAAAGTTGCAATTTCTAGAGCTATTGTTGCAACAACTTGTCTTTTCTATAGCAGCTTGTTCCAAAGGTAGTTTTGGCACAAATATTGTAGGAGATTGGAGAAAAAATAAAAAATTATGAGCTTCTAGGTTTTCTCAGAATATGGTAAATTGAATAAGACGTGGGCATAATTCCAAAAATTGCAAATTTCTAGGAGTTTTCAGCGGGTTTTTAAGGCAGATTTTCATTTTTCATCATTATGAACAGATTAGGCTAGATTTCGGTATTTTTGCACAAGAACATTCTTTTTTCATCAAAATAGAATTTTGAAAGCATGTAGTGGTAAAAAAGGTAAAATTACACCATTCCCCTTTTGAAGCACTCAATTTGGCCTTAAAATCAGTTCATAGCAACATTGGGTAGTGTTAAGGGTGAAACAGGGAAACATCATGGAGAAGAGTACTTGATCCAAGAGGTAAACTTGAGGTAACTCTAGCTTTAAACTTTTTTATTTATTAAAAATTCTAGAAATTTTGATAAGAAAGCTATTGTAAACATGTAGTCCCAATCTCTTCCATTATGCTTTTTCATACACTTTAAAAACCAATCCCACATGCTATGATTCATTCCTCATTATAAGTTCCTTTCTCTCCATGGGATCCTTTTATGGTGAAAATGTTAAAACTCTCACAATTCCATAGTATAAACTTTGTCTTTTTGCTACTGTGTAAATTGAATGAATCCATATTGACAAGTAGTCCAACTTATAAAGCACCAAGCACATGCAGAACCTTCGACGCCTTTGAAATAACATATTGTTGATGACAACAAAGAACTAAAATGTCAGAAATTCTATAAAGGAATGGTTGTAGCAATTATTTACTCACATGTCCTTGCAACTATTTATTCTCAGATATGAAGGGGTTCAATTATTCTTTGATATCATAAATGGTAAGAACCTCACTACACTTATGATTCCAATAAGTAATTTATTTGGGGAAACTTGATTGCATTAATTGGACAACATAATGCACAAGAACATCATTACACATTTTTTGGGATTGATGAGATAAGCTTGGTTTCTGCAAAGGAGTTTTGACCAGTGGATCAATTATTTTGACGAAGACATAAATATGCTTTACACAAGTTAATGACTGAATTTTATTTTAAACCAAAATGCATAGATGCATTAGAAAACAAGTATTAGACGCTTATTTATCATCATTTTCAACTATGTTCATAGTCCTATTTGCTGCTAGGATGCTCCATGAGTATAAATTTGTTTTTCTGAGTACATTTATCTATTTTATGTAGCAAAATTTCATGTTCTCATAAAAGAATCCTATTCCATGAGAAATTTTGATGAGCATATGAAATGAAAATCAGGGTGTAAAAGTTGTTGTTGTTGATAAGTTTTACCACAAAGAGAATGCCCAAACAATTTAGAGTTCATAAAGGAATATTTGGGCAGGTAGAACATAAGGGAATCATGTTGTTATTACATGATTCAAGTATAAATAAGTTAAAAAGGAGATATGCAATCAATGGCAATAAATAAATCATTCCAACAATGGTTTTAAGAAGGATTTATAGGACTTGCGCTAAGATTAGCAATGGTTCAAAGATAGTGATTCACGGAGAGAACTTCTTGCTTAGATAAATTCCATATGTTTTGAAGTATCCAAAAGGGAAGGAAATTGATTTAAGGCATGAAAGAACAAAACATGAGTCAATATTAACAGATGATGCTAGACCATTAATTTTGGAAAACTTGCAAAGTTTTCAAAATTCCTAGTTTATTTGCATGAGAACATGCAAAATCACAAGTGTACGGGAATGTTGGGCCTCCAAATTGTCATAATTCAATTAACTGAAATATCCATTTTACATCATTCCATTCATCCATTGTTAGAATTTTTAACCATATTCCTCCATAAAATGCACCAAATTCCCCCATACATGTTTATGTGGTTTATTATTATTATTTCGATTATTTTTAATGAATTAAGAATAGATTTGCATGGTTTTACTAATGATAGTTTAGCAAGTTCAAGTTGGTGCACTTTTGTCAAGTTTCCATAGCTATCTCCATGGTTGAGGTAGTAGAACCACTCTAGAAGGAAATTTGACACTTGGAATTGGTTTCTAGAAGCTCCAATATGGATTTGTATTGGTCAAATTCCACCTAGCTCGCACATGTGGACCTCCGGCAAAAGATTAAGGGAAAACTGTAGCAGTTTTGACCAGGCAACTTCAAATCCATTTTATGAGAAAATGAGAGTGAATATTGGAAAATGAAAAAATGTGTTTTGTTTAGAATGGGCCCAATTAAGTTGTCTATGAGTAGTTTCCTGAATTCATTACCATTTGCAAGATATTTTGGGTTCTTTGTGTAGGTTTTAATCCCATACAGAAATTACCTGCATACGAATTCTAACAACATAAAATAAACAATGCGAGAACATAACACATAAAACACATATACACAGAGAATTTCCCTTGGATCCCAAAACCGAGACTACCAGATTGATTTTCCATTATTTTCCTTTCAATGTTACAATACATATTTATACATGTTGAAGCATCCACTACAATTGAACGTAAACCATCGTGTCCAAAACCATCTGTGAAAAAACATGCACAAAATGATAGGTAGGTTTGCCCAACCTAATAAAGGGTCTAAAAACATTTCACTCGGGGCACTGCCCTAGACGCTGTAGAGGGGGACTAACCGCGCCCCTCAAACCCACCATACATGGGGGGCTACCACCCCCTGTGACCCCCTCACTGTGTAGTTGGAGCAATGAAGGGGGGCTTGCCCCCCCTCTAATCACCCGATTCACTAGGGAGACTAGTCATGGAAAGAATATAACACAACACAACATTCTCCCACTTTTTGTTTTCTTTCCACAGGGAGCCATAATAAAGATTAGTCATTTATCCAGCCCTGAAACACCCATTGTTTCTCTACACTAAGAGAAGTTCTCAGAGCTCACAAATTTTGTCAATGCATCTGCAATATTCTTCAAAGTGCCCACCTTTACCAGCAACACCTTTTTGTCTTCTATCATATCCCTCACAAATTTATACTCAACCTCAATGTGGTTTGTATTTGAATGATAAGCAAGGTTCTTTGCCAAAAAAATTGGACTTTGGTTGTCACAATCTATCCTTATAGCTCCCTGTACGAACCCCATACTTGAACATAGTCGCTGCAACCAAACTGCTTCTTTGCTTGCATGAGTGGCTGCCATGTATTCTATCTTCGTAGTTGATAGTGCCACTACAGGTTGTTTCTTACTCATCCAACTAACTGTACCTCCAAATAGGTTAAACACATACCCACTTGTAGATATTCTCTGATCCATATCTCCAGCACAGTTCGCATCAACAAAGCCATGAATATCCAACACTCTGTCCAATCTTGGTCTTCCTTGGTAGCACAAACCATAATCACTAGTTCCACACAAATACCTGAAAACGTGCTTAATGGCTATCAACTACTATTTCCCTGGTTTTGACATAACCCTACCCAATACTCCCACTACATGTGCAATGTCTGGTCTAGTATAGACCATTGCATACATCAGGCTACCGACAACACTTGCACATGGAACACGGGACATGTCCTCTTCCTCTTCTTATGTGTTGGGACACTGTTCCACATATAACTTTACACCTACAGGAATAGGAACCTTTACCGATTTACTATCCTGCATATTAAACCTCTACAATATTGTCTTGACATACTTCCTCTAGTTTAAATAGAGCTTCCTAACTACCCAATCTCTTTTAATTTCCATGCCCAAAATATAGTTTGCAGCACCAATATTTTTCATGTCGAATTTGGAGGACAATTGGGTCTTCAAATCCTGGATAATTTCTTTGTCATTTCCAACCAGCAACATATCATCCACATACAAGATGAGATAAATAACATATTCATCAATTAATTTAAAATACACACAGTGATCTGCTTTGCTTCTGGTGAAGCCAAGTCCCCACAAATGTATCAAATTTCTAATACCACATCCTTGGTGATTGTTTGAACCCATACAGAGACTTCTTTAACTTGCATACCAGTTCTTTCTTACCCTTCACCGCAAAACTTTCAGGTTGCTTCATGTAGATCTCCTCTTCTAGATCCCCATGAAGAAATGTTGTCGTCACATCCATCTGTTCTACCTCAAAATCAAGAGCATCAACAACGGATAAAAGTAATCTAATAGAAGCTACCTTGGCAATAGGAAATTGCCAACACCTAGGAATAACCTTTTTCTACCAACCAAGATTTTTATTTCTCCACCTTTATTTTGCATTTGTCTTCTTCTTGAATACCCATTTGCTTCCAATGGGTTTCCTTCCAGCCAGTAACTACACTAGATCCGAAGCCTCATTTTTGTGCAAAGATGCCATTTCATCAAGCATGGCCTCTTTACAAAGTTTTCCATCCTTTGAATCTACTGCTTCCTTCGCAGTTCTTGGATCATCATCAATAATAGATAAATAAAAATTTGAACAGAAAGCAGATGGACTATACCTTTTTGGCTGCCTTCTTTCTCGAATTCATCTTCTCACACCCAGAGTTTGTGGCTCTTTATCTTTTGATTCCTCCTCTGCTATAGAGTCTGATTCTTCCTCCTTAAGCTCAAACTCTATCTTCTCAGGTTCCTTTGGTTGGAGTTCATGTTTAATAACATCTTTCACCTCTTTGAACACCACATCTCGGTTGTACACAACCTTCCTTGTTACTGGGTTCCAAAGCATATAACCCTTTAAACCATCCTTATACCCAATAAAGATGCATTTTTCAGATTTAATATCCAACTTGGTTCTTTTCTCCTTTGGAGCATGTACATATGCATCACATCAAAACACCATCAGATGTGAAAGAGAGGGTTCCTTACCAATCCATACCTATTGTGGAGTCTTATCCTCCAACACTGATGAAGGTGCTCTATTGACCAGGTAACATGCTGTCGCCACTGCCTCTACCCAAAATTCTTGTCCTAACCTGGCGCCACTGGGCATGCTTCGTTCCCTTTCCATCAATGTCTTGTTCATTCTTTCTACAACTACATTTTGCTCAGGTGCGTATGGAGTAGTCTTCTGCCATGCTATACATACTTCTTACAAAATTCTTCAAATTCCTTGCTGAAAAACTCTCCACCGTTATCTTACCTCAACACCTTTATCTTTTTCTCTGTTTGGTTTTCCACCAAAGCCGTAAATTCTTTAAACCTATCAAAGACTTCAAATTCCTTCTTAAGGAAATATATCCATGTATTCCTTGAGAAGTCATCTATAAATGATACATAGTACACAGAGTTACTTAGTGATGGAACCTTCACAGGTCCAAACACATCACTGTGCACAAGCTCCAATATCTATTTCTCCCTCTTACCACCAGAGGGGAAACTCACCCAATTCTGCTTCCCATATACACAATTTTCATAGAAATCAAAATCCAGAGAGCTATTACTCATACCTTCTACCATACCTTTACGATGAAGTATTCGAAGGCCCTTCTCTCTAATATGTCCAAGCATTTGATGCCACAACATGGTCTTCTCTCCAGAGACCACTAGATTTTCTACTCCACTTTCAGGAACCATAAAACTATTTCACCCATCAACAACAGTGCTACCTTGTAGCTTGTATAGAGTTCGAAACTGAACTCCCCGCATCAATACTAGTACTCCCCGAACCATCTTGAAGGTATCCTTCTTGAACACTGTTTTTACACCTACATCATCCACCTTGCTTATAGAAATTAAATTTTTGGCCAATGCAGGAATATGTAGAACACCCAGAAGTGTTCTAACACTTCCACCTTGCAACTTCAACTTTAGTTTTCCACGACCAACGATTCTAGCCTTCCTATCATCCCCTAAGAAGACATCACCACCATCGTATTTCTCATACTCACAGAACCACTCTCTATGGGGAGTGAAGTGAAAGGATATAGCTGAGTCAATCAACCATGCCTCATCATCTACATGTGTACTTGAAGAAGCCAAGTACACATCCTCACCTTCATCTGAGGTGGTTTTTGCCTCTATAGAAGGAGCATCATCAGATCCATTTCCTTTGTCAGGAGCTTTATATATATATAGTCCCTTTTTCAGTGCCCTTCCTTGCTGCATTTCCAGCAAACCACATTTATAGGTTTTCCTGGAGATTTAGATCTCCCAATTGGTGGCTTATTTTTGTTTCTATTTTGGGACCGTCATCGTATAGACAAGACATCACCATTTTGGCTCTCCATATTTTTCCGCCTCATCTCCTCCATCAACAAGGATGAAACTATTTCATCAAACTACAAGGCAGTTGCATTGCTACCTATTGCAATAAAAGAATATCCCACGAATGCACTTATCTTCATTTGAAATTTTAATATCAATAGATAATAATTGACTTACCACAGTATTAAACTCGCTCAAATGCTCTGTTGCCGAGTCTCCATTTTTCATCATCAGGTTATACATCTTTTTTCGTTGGAACATTTTATTCACCAGAGACTTAGATTGGTACAAAGTCCCTAACATGTTCCACGAAGCCTTCGCCATAGCTTCCCCTGATACATTAAGCAATATTGAATCTGAGACACACAATTGTATTGTGCTCTTAGCCTTTCCATCCAACTTCTTCCATTCTTCATCAGACACTCCCATTGGTTTAGTACCCAGATCTATCATGATCCACTGATCTTTATCCACCAAGAGATCCTTCATCTTGAGTTTCCACAACTCAAAACTCTAACCATTAAATTTCTTAATCTCTATATTTCCACTGCTCACCATCTTCTTTCACCACTAGAATCGATCTCGCAGATGTCCCACTGAATAGGGTCTACCGTAGGCCAGAGCGAAACCCCTCAGCAACAAAGGCATCCCCTTGAAGCCAAAAAAACTCTGATACCAAATGTAGGTTTTAACCCCGTACAAAAATTACCTGCATATGAATTCTAACCACAGAAAATAAACAATGCAAGAGCATAACACATAAAACACACATACACAGATATTTTCCCCTGGATCCCGAAACCGGACTACCATATTGATTTTTCATTATTTTCCTTTCAATGTTACGATACATATTTATACATGCCGAAGCATCCAATATCATGGAACAAAAACCAATGCATCCAAAACCATGGAGCAAAAACCATCATGTCCAAAACCATGTGCGAAAATCCATGCACAAAACCATAAGAAGGTCTGCCCAACCTAATATAGGGTCCAAAAATCTTTTGCCCAGGGTGCTGCCCTTTTCCCCGTAAAGGGGGGGCTAACCGCCCCCCTCAAACCCCCCCTATGACCCCCTCATTGCATAGTCGATGCAACGAAGGGGGAATTCTACCACCCCTCTAACCCCCTAGTTCACTAGGGAGACTAGTTGTGGAAAGAATATAGCACAACCCAACACTTTGGAGCCCTATTTTGGAGGTTGTGTGAGCAAACCATGCACCCATGTGTCAATAAATGCCTAGTCAAGCAAACAGAGGTTGAAATAGACTGTGCTTCATCAAAATTGTGCCAATGAGGTGTCCATTTAGTCACGATATTTAGCCATATGAATCTCCATGAAGTTACATTGTAACCCCTATATAAACACTACATTGAAACAGAGAGGGGAGGTCAATTTTCAAAAGCATATAGTGAATTGTTAAAAATTTGTTTTTTAATTATAAAGGAATACCTTTCAATGCAAATGTGTGGTTGAGTAATGATCTTGATTCACAACCATCTGCTTGTGGAGGGCTCAAGTAGTAAGGTTTTGTTTTCAATTTATTAGTTGTGTTCTTCATTAGATTTTTATATAACTTAATTCATTTCATTGCTATTGATAATTAGATGCATCTGTTAGAACATTGTTTCCTTTCACCGATCTCAGATTACATAACAGAACTTGATTGATGATTCATTCCTCATTTCAAAATAATATAGGATTGAATTTATCAGTAGTGATAACCGATAGAATTATGTACTTAAATTAGGATTCAGTTTTGTAAAACAGAGTTTTATTTATAGTTTGCATTCGTCGTTGATTTATAAATTTAAGAGAGCGTGATTCTTTTAAAGCAAGGCGTTAATTTATTCATGCAAGAGTGAGTTTTTATATTCAATTTTCCTTATAAAACATAATGATAGACATGCAATAGAGTTTGATGAGTTTCAAGAATTAAGTTTATTTTTGAGCAAGGTTGATTTTCTAGACAAATATTTTAATTGTTTTCTTTCTGAGTTTTATTTTGATATCATTTTCATCAGAGTGTGTTCATATTTCATATAATTAGTCTCAATAATTAATTAAATCATATACATTTAAATTTTAATAATTAAAGGCTTCTAGCACATATAATGCACTTACACTTCATCAGTCTACTGATCTTGGTTGATAATTCATGTAACAATTTAATTGACAAACAATAGTCTCCTAGAACATACAGGGTTTGGATAACCCCTCAAAATAATGTATTATATGCAAGAAGATCCAGCAAGATCTACCAACAGTCATGTTAATCTAAGAAACAAAATGCTCATGTAAAAACTTTGAATCCATAATGGAAAAATTATGGAAAAAATAAAGAAGAATTGTAGTGGATACGAAAGGAACTTCAAGTGGTCTAGGGATTTCTTGGGATCGTTATCAAATTGGTATGAAATATCTACATTTAAATACCTCAATTATTACCACTTATTTCCATTTGTTACGCACATACCCACATGGAATTTTATCCAATGTATATGGTCCTCAAGCCCCAACCATAAAATAGAACATGCTAAGGCATTTGCATTCATTAAGGGACTAGATAGAACCAAACAAATGGATAATAGGGTGCAATTTCAACATCATCACCTCACTGAGAGAAAAAGGGAAACATGCATCATTTGGAGCTATAGTTTGAGTACCTAAGGAATTTCATAGAAGATACGAATATGGTGGGCAGGAAGACAACCAATGTCCTCTTCACCTAGAGAAACAAAAGGGGAGGCAAAACATATATCTCTTCATGCTTGTATTACTTCCTAGTCGTAGAAAAACTCATCAGATGTGTCAATGGGCTCTTAGTGGAGATCCTCCTACCAGTTGGTTCAGACCACTAACCCATTTGTCTCTCCTAGAGAACCATTGGAAAGTCTCTCAAGAACCCCTTTAGGTTTGGAAAATTTTGACTTAAAAAAAAATATCATCAACAAAATTGAAAGATAGTTGAATGGCATGAGCAACATCAAGGGATAAAATATTATTTATTCCAACAATAGCTCAAATAGGTTAAGCTGCTCATTAAAAAATGGAACAAGGAAGAATTTGGAAACATATTTCATGAAAAACACATTTTGGAAAAGACAATTTTAACACTATAGTAGGAGATCATTCTAAATAGTCACTTAAAGGAGTCTTGGGAAAAGAAAGAAGCACTCAACATGAAATTGGAGGAATGCTATGCTACAAAAAAAATATCTATTGGAAGAAAAATCAAGATTCATTTGGTTAAAATAGGGATAAAGGAACACCTACTTCTTCCATAGATCAACTAATCTACACTATTCTACCAATCAAATCACCTCCCTACATAATGAAGAAGGGGAAATATTAGAAAAATAGAAGGATATTAAAAAGGAACTGGTAAATTTCTTCTCAAAACTTCTGCAAGATCCTTAACCTCAACGCAGGGATGGCATCAATTAAATCATGGAAGATATCCCTAACTTAGTCACAAAGGACTAGACCATGGCTCTCATCATACTAGTTAATGAAGTAGAGGCCATGGAGGTTATACACAAGATGGAAGATGGAAAAGCTCCTAGTCTCAATGTGATCACTGTTATATTCTTTAAGTAACGATGGCACTTTGTTGATAAGGAAATCCTAGAAATTGTAAAATACTAAAGGACCAGTAGAAGCATCCTTCTAGCCTTTAATGCCACCTTCTTAGCCTTGATCCCAAAGGGAGAAAATGTTTCTTTCCCAGGTAAATATTGTCCCATAACTTTAAGTAATGTTATTTAAAAATTCATAACAAAAGTTATTTCCAACTACTTCGAACCTATTCTCCCCTTTCTAATATCCTTCGAATAATCTGGCTACATGGAAGGATAATAGATCCTTTATGGAATCATCCTCGATCATGAAACTGTTAAATCCCTCCAAACTCTCTAGAAGTTGGGAATTATTATCAAACTCAACTTGCCCAAAGCCTTTGAAAATCTCCATTGGGGATACATCGAAAGAAATCTTCTTTCTTTTGGTTTCAACACCCATTGGACCTAATGGATCATGTCTCTTGTCTCCCCGACTTTCTCCTCCATCATTATCAATAACTCTCCCTTTGATACTTTCAAACCATATAGAGGCATTAGATAGGGATCCTCTTTCTCCCTTTCTCTTCATTCTTATGGCATAAGGTCTTGGTAGATCCATAAAGTTTTATCCCCTAAAAGGCTCTCTCAAATGTCATACCCTTCACTACAACTTCACCCTATCATGCCAATTTTTTTTTGATAACATCCTCCTCATGAATCACCCCTCGATGAATGAAACTGAATAGATAAAAGGCATCCTAGATCTATTATCTATAGTCTTTGGAACCTCTATCAATATGGACAATTCCCAAATCTTCTTCTTCCATATTCCTCTCCTCACCTATAGGAATATCAAGCACATCTTGGGATTCTCCTATGCCTGTCTCTCCTCCAAGAAACTCAAGGCCCATCGTATTGAATCATCCATAAAGAACTCTTCCTAGCATGACCTTCCTAACAAGTTGAATTACAAAATCAATAATTGAACCTTTAAATCCCTGAACATTACCAATCATTTGGTTATCCTTAGCTTTGTCCTACAAACCATGCCCACATATCTCTTCTCCATCCTAGAACCTCCCAAATGGGTTATCAAAAACATAAAAAATCTTCTAATATCATTATATTAGAGAGGATATGAACTTAAGCGCAAATGGCCTTTAGTTAAATGGGAGACACTTTTCCTCTCAAAGCCAAAAGGGGGTTGATTTTGTATGATCCAAAAGCAACCAAAAAAGTCCTAGGTGCCATACAAGATGGAACCATGGGCTATTCTATGGCACATAAAATATTGTAGGGACATGGGAAATCAAGGTATCATTTGTATTTGCATCGAGAACAAGGATCCCTCATCTAGAACCTAACCAGTCTAAATAGAACCTTGGTCCAAACTGACAGTTTGTTGGAAATATGAAATGGAAAAATAACAAGATTCTATACTGATTCCTGGAAGAAATTTAAAATATTGAGAAACATCCTCACAAATCTTCTAATTCAATTTTTTGCTCAAAACATAGTCTGAAACTTGGTTCATCATCAGTGGATTGATAACAGAGGAATGGGAGTTTGAAAATGGAATAAAGCTATATTATATAGGGAGGAAGGCATAGAGTGCAACATAAAATCCCTTCATTAAGATCTCCATCAAATATCCATAAGGAGGAAACATTCAGATACCCTTAGGTGGGGTTACAACAACCTGGGAAGTTTCTTGGTCAAGGACACAAACTATGTCCTAACTCAAGATAGACCACTTGACCTAGACCCTTTATGGAGAGGGATGTGACACATGAATACTTGACCTGAAGTGAAAAATTTCACTTGGATCCTCATTAGGTGCCAACCCTCACATAGGACAACCTCTTTAAAAGGGACTTCCAAGGTCTGCCTTGGTGTAGCATATGCAAATTCCAAGAAGAGACAATAGACCACCAATTTGACTCTTGCAACATTGTAAGAAATTTGTGGGGTGAACTAGAAAATTGTTTAAAATGCTCTAATTTGGTGGAAAAAAGTGTCACAAAATCAATCAAGAACTAGGACAAAAATCCTTTCCAAAGTCCTATCCTAAATGGAATTTGGAAAATTTCCCCCATTCACTTCACTTAGGAAATTTGGAAAGAAAGAAACCAAAGAATATTCAATGATAAACATAAAACTCCATAGAGATCTGGCAACTATTTCACAATCATATTGAGGATACCCTATCTCTTTCCAAATGGGATGATAAATATCTCCAAGAAGCTCCATTAGAGAGGGAGATCCTAGCCTAGTGGAATGTCAAGGTCCCCAAGATTCATGGAGCATACTCAACATGAAACATTATAGTTTCCTCTCCTCATGTTTGGAAGCCTCCTATGAAACATCATTATAAACTTAACTATGATGGAGCTTCAAAAGGAAACTCTAGGGATGCTTGCATTAGAGGGGTCATTCAAGATCACAAAGGGGATATTATCAAGATTTACAAACGATACATTGGTCAGGATAATAGCAACAAAACTAATTCAAAGGCCCTAATCCAAGGTCTTTGCATAGCAATGAGCAACCCCTTGTTTCCTCTCATTGCATAAGGGGATTCTAGAATCATATTCAAGGAAATCCATAGGATCATGAACAAAACTCCCCCTTATAAATGCTCCATAAGATAGAGACTGGATCAAAAAATGCAATAATTAACTTCTCTTTTCTCCTAACATGAAGCCATCATCTTCTCCCATATAAGGTGTAAAGCTAATTCTCTGGTAGATTTCCTAACAAATAGGGGAGTGGAAGAACAAGCTAAATGTGAGGATGGGTCCATGTATTCCTATGCCATAGCTTCTTGGTCTTTCCACTACAAGAACATCAATGACTAGGACCTTCACCTCTCGGATCCAAGTGAATCCTCATCAACAGTTCCCTGTTGACCCGAGCAAGACAAAATTCATGGTTGATATGACTAACACCACTAAATGATGATCTGGTGTCACAAAATTCCTCCAAGCATTATGATATGAAGTTAAAATTGTTTGTCCCATTCATCCCCTCCACATTTTCATTGTGATTCTCCTTGTATCTTCTTTAATGCCACAATTAATGTTCTTGTCCATGGTTTTAGACCAGTTGGGTGGTCATCCCCTTCATTCCTCTCTACAGATATTTGAATAGAATATTTTATTGCATCTCATCACTCCCCCCCGCCATTGTTTCCAAAGCTCATTGCACAATCTTCTTGGATTTTCATATCAATGCCATGTTCAGAGAACACATTCATGCTCATTAGGGAGGTAGAGGTTCCGAGGACCCTCCTTATGGTCCTTAGATGTGCGATCACATGGAACTATTTGGAACGATATCCCTGAACACATTTGATCTAGTGTATCCATCTTGGAGGTGTAGGAATGTGTTGTCGCTGCAACAACCACCCTCGAAATTTTTTTCCTAAGTCAATTTTGCAGCCTATATTAACTGTCATTTCAATCCCCTTAGTGTCATCATGTTGATTGATTTGTTATTTATGTTTTTTCTCCTAGTGTTCATCCTCCTAAGTCAATGTTTCCCAAGTGGCGTTACCCAACCCTTAGAAGCTCTTAAGTTATCTAGTCCATGGTTAGGTGAAATCATGACTTATCTTAAATTGCAAACTTTCCTTTTCACCATGCACAAAATAGGAAAATACTCAAAATCACAATAAAGGAAAAAAAAAGCAAGAAAACCACCTTTAAAGGCAAAACCACTCTCTAAGCTAGTGAACACATGTGCTTGACTTGAGCACACCTCTTTGGGTTGAAGAAGTACTCCCTCCTTGAGTGCACTCCGTCATGATGAGCAAGTGTGCCCTACTTGATTGCACTCCTTCATGTTGAAGACATGTGTTCTTCCGAGCATCTTGTTGCATTTGAGTGCACTCTTGGAAAATAGGAGCTCACTTAACTGCCCTTAACTTATCCTTTCACTCATCAAAAAGTGGCGATCATGCATGATTAAGTTTTGAATGTAAACTCTTTTAAATGAACATAGTTAATCCTTCTTTTGCATAATAATTCTCATCTGAGTTGAGTGCACAACTGGAGATCAAAAAAATCTTCATCAACTTGCTTCACAAGTACATTTTGCATGTCAAATTTCTTCATTTCCTTTCATGATTGTGACTTTCGTTCCTGCTTTTCTTGCTGTCGTTTCTTTGTTTTTCAGTTTGAATGTTGGCATTTCTATTCAATCTTCATTCTACAAGTGTTAATTTTCTATCACATGCAAAAAATATTCACATTATTCAATCCTTCATATTGCACCATGAATATTCCAACATCTATATAAGATTGCAGATCCTTCTTCTCCTTATTCTTATCATGAAATCTTTCTATTAAACTTATTTCTAAGCTTTCAACAAGTAGAGCACACTTCTAGAACTTAAAGCCCGATCAACCTTGAAAATTATGCCCAAAACAATTATGTTTTCCTCTTGAGCATAATTTTTCATCACGAAGAGTTGTGCCCTCCCTTTATCACATGAGATCACCACGAATACTTGAAGCACTTCCCTTCGTCCCTTTGGCATGCACTAGTGCCGCCTCCTGGGCTTTGAGTGCATGAGTACACCCTGAAGGATTGGAAGCATGTTCCTTCATCCCTTCGGAGTGCGCCAGTGTCCCCTCTCTATCTTCTTGAGCACATGAGTGCACTATAAAGGCCTGAAGGCCCAAAAACCCACCTCTTCGACCCTTCGGAGTGTGCCACTGCAACCTAGATGGTTGTTGGCCCTCGATTTTAATCAAATTTTGCTTATTAAAATCCACCTAATTTCCATCATTTTCCACTTTATACCATCCGCATATGACTTATTTTGACCTTATTATGCATATACAGGAAAATAAATTATGTTTTTCAATTTTTAGATATTTTTGCAAAAATTGGATTTTAAGTGCACTTTTAGATAGGATTAGAAATTCATGTTGTGGCTTCATTGAAGTCATACTTGCAGGATGCCTGGGCACGAGTTGAGCACATTTATAGAAATCTTGGGAACAAATATTGAATGAATTCCTATTGGTTCAGTCAAACTGAGCTTAAACAATCCCAGTCAACTCTGCTCAAACATGACCTACTGTCCAAAAAAATACCTAGGAAGTAGGTCAAAATTAGTGATTTTTGGGATTTTTCCAAATTTTGTGTAACTGAATGGGTGGATTCAACTCGGATAGATGGGAATAGGATAGATAAGGTTGTTAGAGACTTTTTAGTCAATTTTGTTTATTATTTCTCTATTTAAGCCAAAACTACTGAAGGCTTAAGGATGTAGAATTTATGTAATCTGATTTTGAGACACTTTCAAGATTGAAATTTAATTGAAGAACATGTTTCATTTTAATTGGTTTTCCATGATTGGTTGATTTACTGAAGTTTTTGTAGCTGATATTTCTTCAAGTGTGCAAGGAAAGGGTGGAGGGTCCCCACACCAAGCTAAGTGCACTTCTTGGTTAAATTCTCATAGTTTTCATAAATTAGTTCTTCTTTCAACTATAGTTAGATGTGTGATGATTTCTCAATGGATACTGGTTTAATTCTAATCTACAGATGAAGGGACACACAAGAATTTAAGTTAAATTCCCCTTCTATTTGATCATGAACTAAAACTGAATTTCATTCTCTTTTTCTTGTTTGGATTTATTTCTACATTTCTGGTTTGAAGCAAGAATTGTGAAGAAGGAAAACCTTTTCCTCCTTAGTTAGGAGCCGCTTATTTTACATATTCTACATCATAAACCATTGTTAATTAGTGCTTTGGGAGTTCTCTTCATAAAAGTAGTATTGTAGGGAAGGACAACTTGGTTCTCCTAAGTTAGGAGCCTCATCCCTCACATATTACATAAGTGAATCAGAAATTACTTAATTAGATTTTTATTTGTAATATGCATTTCTTTTAATCTTTATATTTCATCTGCTAACATTGACTAACTGCTCTGCTTCTCAAAAAATCTGCATGGTGACAATTCTAGGTCTTAACTATTCATTGGCATATTTAACATACCAAATCATCCTCTTTTCAAAACCTATTTTTATGGGAGATATATATTCAAGTCTATAATAGTACACAATTTGAATAATCCCATTTGGAGGTAAAATGAAAAATATATGCCACATTTAATGACTGAATGTCTTCAAATCAACATAGTAAAACTCTGCCTCCTAGGGACGTTCATCACCAATTTTGTGATATCAAGCCTTAGAATTTTTAAAACTTGTTTCTATTGGTAAGACAAAAAATAATATACTTTAATCTCCAAGTGGAATCACATCGATCTAATATTTAACGAAGACGTTACAGTTCAAATAGTGACTATTGGTCTAGTAAACAATTCACAAGCAACTCTATCAAACATGGTACTCTTTATCCTTTTAGCATATTATTTCGAACCAGTTTGAAAACCTATTTATTCTCGAGGTAGATAAATAAATTCACTTTAAATTGGCTTTGGAATCACTCTAATTGGTCATAAAAAAAATATTTTGTGAATGAAATACCACTGGGAGGTATAGGCTGGCCACCATTCCTCAAGGGGTAAACAAATGCAATTTGTTTGAATACCATACTTGGACTTGTTTTTAAGAATTTCTTGTAATTATTATACATATTTCCTGGAATAAGAGAGACTGTACACCTCTCTTCCTCCATCATCTAATATTGTATTGGAGGCAAGTGCTATGTTTTTGCAGGTCCCCAGAAGATTTGAGAGGTCAATTTCATAGATGAAGGATTTTCAAAATCAATATTTAAAAATTCACATCTACGAATATGAAATGAAAGTACTCAAGTGAAAATGAAGTGGGAATTCACCTGATATTGAGTTCATCCAATGAAACTCAAATTTGTGAAGCTTGCTCTTAGCTGTTGACCAACACCACCAACAAATCCTACAACATGAATCGAGATCGAGAAAAAGGCATGAAGCTAATCATTAGAAGAAGAAGTCAAGTTTTGTACCATGAAAAGTCACATCCATTGCCAAAGAAGCGTTTCATAAGCCATATTGTTCCTTATTTCATCCATCATCCATATTGTATGTTGAGCTCCGCGATCATGCATGTTGAAGTCCATACTTATTATCTATCCATTTACTACTAGATCATGACTCCAACCTAACCTATTTTCATAAGATTTTCATACCTCTCTACTCCATTACACACCACCTCCATCTAAAAAAGAAAAGGATAAAAAAAAATAGAAAAAGCTCAAAAATAAGAAAGGAGTTTAGTTGTGAAAATTCAGGAAACTGGCATAATACAAACTCGAATTCATATGGGAAAACCAACTAGTTTGGCCAATATGAATTCCCCAATTTCTTTTACTTTTTCTTCGGTCATTTTGCAGGATCATTCTCCACAAGACTTGAGGACAAGTCTCAATATTAGAAAGGGGGAAGATTCATAAAACTCAAACCATGCAATGGTTTGATAAGGGACCTGAATAAAGCACCTGCATTCACATTTATCAGTTAAGGGACCTGAATAGAGCACCTACATTCACATTTATAAGTTAGGGATGTGAATAAAGAAACTACATACAAATTCATCAATGAGGGACCTGAACAAAGACAATATAAAACAGACTTGAATATTAGATGCAGAATCTAGTGCCTACATTCCATCAAAGAACATCCTTGAAGAACCATCATCATGAGTCAAAAATGAACCAGAAAATGTCATCATCAGTTAGCGTTGACATCAAGCTATTATGGAAGTATAAGTACAGTAAGCGTAAAAAAAAAAACATTCTCTTAGAACATTTGATTTTTTAAAAAATTATCTAGAAATTGTTTAAAACTAATTTAGCTTGGATATGCATCTTGTCATTCTACATTGACATCCTATAAAATTCATCATAATCATATCCATTTATATCCATACCTACACTCATGTTATTCATTACCCTACAATACCTATACTTGTTATCCTATCCATCATAATCATATTTCATTCATTATATCCCCACATTTTCCTATAAGCATTTTTGATCTAAAATTGAGGACAATATTTTTTCCCTTAAGGAATTCTTTTGTTGCCTACAAAACACAAGGGTTAGAGTCATCATAAAAAATATTTGATTTCAAAATTACCTATCCAATGGTAATTTTAAAATCAAAACAAAAAAAAATGAATAAAATGATAAATATATATATATGAAGGCAAAACTATAAGCAATGAAAAGGTTCATATATATATAGATAAATTCCATACGATAGAAAGAAATTCCACCCAACATCTCTCACAACAAAGGAATATGGTTTGAACAAAATGGAACTTTAGAGGGCATGTTTTGATAGAGAAATTTTACTAATGAAGAAAATTATGTTCGTCTATATCTTCAAAACTATTTAGATATTTATCATTGTTGGCAATTCCGTGAGTGTTTTCTTCCTTACCAATATGCATCACAGAAATTTGTCTAATGGAAGCAAGCCTCAGAATTACAAGAGAAATGGTGTGCATGGGGTTAGTTTTGAATAGAATGTAGAATTTGAACTTTCAGAATGGGGTGAGATGAAAAGTAGAAAAATGGAAGCAAAAGAATTTGCAATATTCATTTCCAGAAATCAAATTCTATTTTTGAGGGATGGAGGAGTGTTTCATTGATAATCGAATTTGAAACTTTTAAGAAGACACTATATTTTGTTGCTTTTTCTGAGAAAAAAAATTTAAATCTGAAAAATGAAAACATGGGTTTTCTTCAAAATGAACCCAATCGGGCTCCATATGGGAATTTTTCTCAAATTCATTTCTATTTGGGATATTGTCCTCGTTCTTTCAACCCTTATTTTGTAGATTTCGTGGGAATGTTGCTGAAGTCAACTATGAGTTTAATGACTCTCCTGGTTTCGCTGATGCAAGACCATACGATGGTGGATGGATAGCAAAAGTATTGATAAATAATGTTACAGACGTGGAGTCATTGTTGGTGTTGATCAATATATGACATTCTGTGAAAAGGAGGAATCTAGTCATTAAGCAACAACTTCTCTCTTTGATGAACCGTAATGATTTTTGGAAGTCCTTTGATTCATTGTTTCAGGAGGTTAGAGTTGACAATTTTTTCTATCCTTTTATTAAACTTTCAAGGAAATGTATTTATTTTTGCTTCCGAGGAGTTCAAACAATGTCTTTGAATTAAATAATATTGATCTAAGAATGCTTTTCTTAGGGAAGAGTTATATATATATATATATATATATATATATATATATATATATATATATATATATATATATATATATATATATATATATATTATATATATATATATATATATATATATATATATATATATATATATATATATATATATATATAATATATTAATATATATATATATATTGAAGGATAGAGAGCAGTGTGTAATTTTCCAAAATTGATTTTTAAAGAAACAAAAAGGATTGTTTATTTCAGAATTTAAGGATCTCTGAAGGTAGAATAAGATTTGATTCACAAGTATGGTGTTAATTAAAAGCAGAGAAGATTAAAATTCGATTTCTGAAACAAGTATGGTTTTGATTTTAAAAGTTGAAGGCATAGATATCCTTTTACAAGAAGCTCAATAAGAAGTTTATAATTAGGGGTTAGAGCCACAGGTACATCAATAGGTTAGTCAGCATTGACAAAATATTAAAGAGATAGAGGCAATCATGAGGACATGCTTGAAAATCAGTAAGGGGGAGATGTTGGCCCTCGATTTTGATCAAATTTTGCTTATTAAAATCCACCTAATTTCCATTATTTTCCACTTTATACCATCCACATATGACCTATTTCAACCTGATTATGCATATTTAGGCAAATAAATTATGTTTTTCAATTTTTAGATATTCTTGCAAAAATTGGGTTTTAACTGCATTTTTGGATAGGATCAGAAATTCCCGTAATGGTTCCATTGAAGTCATACCTGCAGGACACCTGGGCATGAGCTGAGAATATTTATAGAAATCTTGGGAACTATGATTGAATGAATTCCTATTGGTTCGGTCAAACTGAGCTTAAATAGGCCCGGTCGACTCTGCTCAAACATGACTTGCTGTCCAAAAAAATCCCTAGGAAATAGGTCAAAATTAGTGATTTTTGGGATTTTTCCAAATTTTGTGTAACTGAATGGGTGGATTCAACCAAGATAGATGGGATTAGGATAGATAAGGTTGCTAGAGAATTTTTAGTCAAGTTTTTTTTTTTTTTTTCTCTATTTAAGCCAAGACTATTAAAGGCTTAAGGATGTAGAATTTATGTAATCTGATTTTGAGACTTTTTGAAGACTGAACTTTAGTTGAAGAACCTGTTTCATTTCAATTGGTTGTTCATAATTGGTTGATTCAATAAAGTTGTTGTAGTTGAGATTTCTTCAAGTGTGCAAGGCAAGGGTGGAGGGCCCCCACACCAAGCTAAGTGCACTTCTTGGTTAAATTTTCATAATTTTTATAAATTAGTTCTTCTTTCAAATGTATTTAGATGTGTGATGAGTGTTGAATGGATATTGTTTTAATTATAATCTACATATGAAGGGAAAATTAGGAATTTAAGTTAAATTCCCCTTCTATTTGATCTTGAACTAAAACTGAATTTCATTCTCCTTTTCTTATTTGAAGTTATTTTTCCATTTCTGGTTTGAAGCAAGAATTGTGAAGAAGGACAACCTAGTCATGCTTAGTTAGGAGCCTCTTCTTTTACATCTTCTTCATCATAAAGCATTGTTAATTAGTGCTTTTGGATTTCTCTTCATGAAAGTAGTATTGTAGTGAAGGACAACCTGATTCTCCTAACATAGGAGCCTCATCCCTCACATATTACATAAGTGAATAAGAAATTACTTAATTAGATTTTATATTTGTAATATGCATTTATTTAAATCTTTATATTTGATCTTCTATCATTGACTACCATTGGAATCCAGAGATTTTGGACATGCTTCTAAGTTCTACAAACTCGGATTGATAATTAAATACTTGTGTTAATTTGCATCGTAAATTGATCCAACAATGGTTGTCTTCACTTGCTTGAGCGCACTGCAAAGCCTTGAATGACCCTTGACAATCCTATGTTGTTTGAAAGTGTACCCTCCTAGTTTGCATGCCTACCTTCTCATTATTGTAAGTGATTTTGTGCTGTCATTGATAGATTTTCATGTCTAGTTACATGTGATGGTTCTTTATGCATGATTTACAAATATTTCTACATAGTTAGGTTACTTTAAGCTAATATTATCATTATGAGTATGCTGCCACAAACAAGTTTTCGCACTACAAGTATTCTAATCCTTTCATCATCTATTCGAGCCATGTGTCCTCATAGATTGACCTCCAAACAAGTCTCAGAATAAAGAAGTGAGTAACATGTTTAATTTACCAAACCAACCATTCCAATATATGCAGATACATAGTTCTTTATTGATAAGACTATAGTGTTCACATGGAGAAAGATATACACCACATTCATGCAGGAGAAGTTTTATGAGAACTTAGAATATGCACACACATACATTAATATCAAGAAGTTCATAATGTATGGATCACAACCACATTCCCTGACATCCCTTATGCATAAGTGATTGATTGGATGATTAGGCACATGGATGACTCTTATCTTGTGCTTTGCAGTGAGAGTGGTGGTTAACTCACCACTTAATATGGAGAGGACATGCATACATACTACAAGATACTCAGGTCCAAAAAATATGCAAATAATGACTTCCACACTGGATGGGTCAACCTCAACACAAGTGAAATTATCAGATCTTGGTGTCGAGATCCTGCTAATTTTCACCATTGCACATCCGCAGACTATTTGAAAAATATCCTTAGAGATGTGTAATGATATTTCATAGCCATGTTCTTTTAGTTCCATGGGTTCAAGAATGCTAAAAGGTGTTTGGAGAGAATTGGATATATATGCTCCATATTTTGGTAACATGTGGTAACACTTTCAATTCGAGAGAATATTATCATTTAAGTTGTAGTGTCATGTAGGGTGGGAAAAAGCATCTTGGAGGGAAAGCCAAGCCCCGTAATTCCACATGTATGCATTTATTCTAGATGGAATCTATGCACAGTATGCATTCCAAGGAATGTACTAGAATTGGACCCTTGAGAACAAGTTACCAGTTTACTTTCACTGTAGATTGTTATCAAAATCAAGATTTAGAGGCACATATGATAGACTGGTCGAGAACTTCTTTGTAGTTATCTTTCATATGATTTTTTAGTTTGATCCGACATGCATGAATGCTCATGTGAAGGAGTCACTATGGGATATCATGGATTAGATTGCAACACCTAATGGGACATACACCATATTTTTTGGTTGTTAAATATCCCTTCACATCATGCAATTCTCTATGACCAATAAGGTGGTAATGTAGGAAGCAAAAAATCATTTGGACAAGGGATTGTTAGGAGTTCTTTAAAGGAGGAAGAAATCCCCTTGGCTCAACTTACCGTTGAAGATCACATTATATGAGTTAAAGAGCCACAAGGAAGCAACAAGAGAGATACATGAGAAAGATTTCCCACACTTCACTACTAAGGATTTTCATGGATATGATCCCAGGAGAATATGCAGGCAACATTTTGAAATGACTCGTCATAGTATGATTTACTCTTTGATATATATAGCAGAAGGGTTAGAAGATAAAGAATTGGTACAATGCAAAAATAAAGACACATCGAAGGATGGAAACTAGTTCACCCCAAGATCCGCTAGCTCAAGGCTTGAAGGTGCAGGAGGAAGAATAGATAACCCCTCAAGCAAGGAAAGTAGCTCCCAAGAAGAGGATCAAATATGATTCAACAAGAGAGAGAAGTAATAAGTGGAAATTTGATCCTATGAAAATAGGAGTTATTCAAGAAAACATGGAGAGGGGAGGAGGAGAAGAAGAGGAAAAGAGGTAGCAGGATGAGTTTCTTCAAGAAAACAAGAAGAAGAGGAGGAGAGTAAAATGATAGAATATGAACAACAGAGCTAGTTCCAGGAGGAAGAAGCAACACAAATATTGGAAGAAGAACAATTGACTTAAGAGATATAAGAGGAAGAGTTCGAGAAATAAGATACCATTCAACCCATGGATGATGAACTAGCTTTTCTAGTGGAACATTCTCTCACAAGTGGTCATCTTCCATTTAGAGAGATGGAGATCACACCTCCACTAGTAGATAAAGTCATGTATAATTGAATTGTAATGTTTGATCAACTTAAGAAGAGGATCGTCCAACAAAGACATAGATACTTTCCGAAAGATCCTTAGAATCCGATCTTAATTGCTGCAAATAAGGTGATAACTTCCAATACCAGAAGGAATCTTAGGTCTTCTAATTTTTGGGTTTTTCTCCTTATTTTAATAAATCATTTTCCTATTATTATTAATAACATTTTAAATATACCTTTAATTATTTATATATAATTTTTTTTTTTTTAATTTAATTTAATTTAGGGTTATAGATTGTTATTATTTTTTTATATAGTATTACATTATTTATATTAATTATTATTATTATTATTATTATTATTATATTATTATAATATTATATTATTATTATTATATTAATTATTTTGGGTTTTTCTTCTTATTTTAATAACTCTTTTTCTTGTTATTATTATGTTGACGAGCAAAATTATACCACCAATAGTAAGGGGGTCTCCTTGGTGTGATGTCCCAATTAGATGTCACATCATTTGGGATATGTTCCTCATTTTGTACATGGGCTCAACTGCCACCAATTTTGTTTTCTCCTTGCTATCAAGTGAAACAAATTTAGTGTGAGATAAAATGTCAAATGCCTAGATAATCAGGATGAAATCAACCTACAGTTGAAAAAATCACTGGGTAATGCTCAAAATATAGCAACAAAAGAATAAGAAGTACATCTCAAGTAGGAGTTAGTTAGCTAAGACCATTCAAGTCATACAATTAAGAAAGTTCTAGATATTAAGTGAAAATTAGTTCTCAATAGGTTACTGGCATTAACATGGAATAAAGAGAAAATATTCAAATTAAAACATACAACTGATAACTATGAATTAGTTCATCAACATATAACTAATATGAAGCAAATATGCATGCAAAATAGAAATACTAAATGATCATTAAAACCACCATTAAAGTGCATGGGAATCAATGTTAAAAGTGAAGAGCTTCTCATTAATAATGATGCAAACTAAAGTACATGTCTGACAGGTCCATAATATTACGCAACACATATCATCTCCAACATAAACCATAGCCTCACTACCACTCAACCTAAAACCTACCAAGAGCCAGATTGATCATATCCACCTAAGTGCAAATAGCTATATAAATGCTAGCATAACAAGTTTCCAAAATCCTCCTCATTGTATAGGCATGAGGAAATATGTATACAAATGGGGAAGCAAACATTCACCTTCCTCATGTCTTTTCAACTTTCCCATAACTCTTCTTTTCTTAATGACCTTTTTAGCTCATATTGATTTTTTTTTAAGTTATAGAATTTTCCTAAAATATTATTTACAATATTATAAAGTAAGGTTATGAGGTCCCCAAACACATTTTGATTCAAATCCTATTTTATTTGGAGTGACAAGATTATGGTTGAATATCTTAATATGATTTCCCTTGGTACTATTGTCTACTCTTAGAAGCTTGTATGGAGCCTATTTGCTTGCTGCTACGCTTGATCATTGGCCAAGACTAGCATTATGCCCCTTTGCTAACATGTTGAGATAGATAACATGGCTCCATAGATCGTGGGAAACATGTGGAGTTGCCTTGTAATACCCTACCCAAGCTTTGCATAAACAAGTCAACTATCATTGTGAAATCCTTAAGGAAACAGATAAAATAGCCTTTCTTAATTGTTACATTGTCTTCCTATAGGCCCTTGAAATATTAAAAAATTGAGTTCATCACAAGAAATGCTTCTGAGGTTTTGGCTCCCTTTCTTATTGATTGTGACATTATCCACCCAACATCAAAAAAGTAATTAACTTATGTTAGCTTCCACAATTGTAGCGTTAATCACTGCATATTGCATTAAAATAAGATGTTCATAAGAATTTGAATCAAGGACTTTGTCTTTGCCTTGCCCATGACTATAAATTAAAATAATAACCTCTTCATTCTTGACCCTATACTCATCCCTCCAAGTCTAATCCATAAACTGCCATGGATATTCCACTCGATAGTTTGTTATAATAGATCTGATAATTTTAGATTAAAGATATGAAATTATATGCTATTACAGTTTTATTAGATTTTTATATCTGTAGATTTAATGTTAATAGTGCATGCATGTGAATGGAAATTATGCATAAAATATAGAACAAAAAAAAAAATCACACAATCATATAACACATGATATGATATAGCAAACTCTTTTGGGAGAAAACTTGACTAGAAGGTAAGGTAGCTGCACTCTCTTTCTCTGACTAGAAATATAGATGCGAGTACAAAGAAATATGTCTTGTGCATTGTAGACTAAAAGAGTGCACAAATCCTCTCTATGTGCTCTATCTCATAGCCTTTGTAGTATATCTATGGGGGATATTATGGGGTACAGAGTGTAGGTTTTAACCCCATATAGAAATTACCTACATATGAATTCTAAAATGCAGAAAATAAACAATGCGAGAGCATAACACATAAAACACATATACACAAAGATTTTCCCTTGGATCCCAAAACCGGGGCTACCAGATTGATTTTTCATTATATTCCTTTCAATGTTACAATGCATATTTATACATGCCGAAGCATCCAATACCATGGACCGAAAATCATCGCGTCCAAAACCATGTGCAAAAACCATGCACGAAACCATAGGTAGGTTCGCCCAGCGTAATTAGGGTCCAAAAAAGAATTTACCTGGGGCATTACGTCGGACCTTGTAGAGGGGTGATGCACTCCCCCCTCAAACCCTTTGTATAGGGGGGGCTTCCATCCCCCCTGTGACCCCCCGTTGCGTAATCGACATAGCAAAGGGGGGGGGGCCTCTGCCCCCCCTCCAACCCCCGGGTTAACCACGTCAGCTAGTCATGGAAACGATATAACACAACTCAACATTCTCCCACTTGTGGTTTTCTTTCCACAGGGGGCCACATGAGAGTTTAGTCATTTATCTAGCCTCGGAATGCCCATTGTTTCTCTACACCAAGAGAACTTCTCAGAGCTCACACATTTTGTCAATGCATCTACAACATTCTTCAAAGTGTGCACCTTTACCAACAACACACTTTTGTCTTCTATCATATCCCTCACAAAGTGATAGTGAACATCAATGTGTTTTGTCTTTGAATGATAAGCAGGGTTCTTTGCCAATAAAGTTGCACTTTGGCTGTCATAGTCTATCCTTATAGCTCCCTGTACTAACCCCATACTTGAACACAATCTCTACAACCAAACTACTTCCTTTCTTGCATGAGTGGCTGCCATGGATTCTACCTTTGTAGTTGATAGTGCCACTACAGATTGTTTTTTACTCATCCTACTGACTGCACCTCCAAATACGTTAAACACATACCCACTTGTAGATCTTCTCTGATCCAAATCTCCATTCTAGTCTGCATCAACAAAGCCACAAATATCCAACACTCTGTCCAATCCTGGTCTCCATTGGTATCAAAAGCCATAATCACTAGTGCCACACAAATACCTGAAACCCACTTCAACGTTGTCCAATGCTCCTTTCCTGGTTTTGACATAAACCTGCTCAATGCTCCCACTACATGTGCAATGTCTGGTCTAGTACAGACCATTTCATACATCAGGCTGCCAACTGCACTTGCATATGGAACACTGGACATGTCCTCTTCCTCTTCTTGTGTCTTGGGACTATGTTAAACAAATAACTTCACATATATGGGAATAGGAACCTTCATAGGTTTACTATCCTGCATATTAAACCTTTGCAGTATTGCCTCGACATACTTCCTCTGGTTTAAGCAAAGCTTCCTCTTTGCTTGATCTCTTTTAATTTCCATGCCCAAAATATAGTTTGCAGCACCAAGATCTTTCATGTTGAATTTGTAGGACAATTGGGTCTTCAAATCTTGGATAGTTCCTTTGTCATTTCGAACCAGCAACATATCATCCACATACAAGACCAGATAAATAACATAGTCACGAGTTAATTTAAAATACACACAGTGATTTGCTTTGCTTCTGGAGAAGTCAAGTCCCCATATAAATGTATCAAATTTTTGAAACCACATCCTTGGTGATTGTTGTAACCCATACAGAGAATTCTTTAACTTGCGTACCAGTTCTTTCTTACCCTTAACCACAAAAGCTTCAGGTTGCTTCATGTAGATCTCCTCTTCTAGATCCCCGTGAAGAAAAGTTGTCTTCACATCCCTCTGTTCTTCCTCAAATTCAAAAGCAGTAACAACATATAACAATAATCTAATAGAAGCTACCTTGGCATCAGGAGAAAAAATATCACCAAAAATCGATTCCTGACACCTGGGAATAACCTTTTTCTACCAACCGAGCTTTTTATTTCTCCACCTTTCCTTATGCATTTGTCTTCTTCTTGAACATCCACTTGCTGCCAATGGGTTTCCTTCTAGCTAGAAACTCCACTAGATCCCAAGCCTCATTTTTGTGCCACCATTCCATTTCATTAAGCATGGCCTCTTTCCAGAGTTTTCCATCCTCTGAATCTACTGCTTCCTTCACAGTTCTAGGATCATCAACAGTAGTTGATAAAGCAAAATTTGAACAGAAAGAAGATGGACTATACCTTTCTGGCTACCTTCTTTCTCGAACTGATCTTCTCACACCTAGAGTTTTTGGCTCTTCATCTTCTATATCCTCGTCTGCTGTAGAGTTTGATTCTTCTTCCTTTAGCTCAAGCTCTATCTTCTTAGGTTCCTTTGGTTGAACTTCATGTTTAATAACAAATTTAACCTATGTGAACACCACATCTCGGTTGTACACAGCCTTCCTTGTTACTGGGTTCCAAAGCTTATAACCCTTTAAACCATCCTTATACCCAATAAAGATGCACTTTTCAGATTTACTATCCAATTTTGTTCTTTTCTCCTTTGGAACATGTACATATGCATCACAACCGAATACCCTTAGATGTGAAAGAGAGGGTTTCTTACCAGTCCATACCTCTTATGAAGTCTTATCCTCCAACTCTAATGAAGGTGATCTGTTGACTAGCTAACATGATGTTTCCACCACCTCTGCCCAGAATTCCTATCCTAACCCGTCACCACTGAGCATGCTTCTTGCCCTTTCCATCAACGTCTTAAACATTCTTTCTGCAACTCCATTTTGCTCAGGTGTGCATGGAGTAGTCTTCTATTGTGCTATACCACACTTCTTACAGTATTCTTTAAATTCCTTGCTGTAAAACTCTCCACCGTTATATGAACTCAACTCCTTTATCTTCTTCTTTGTCTGATTTTCCACTAGAGCCTTAAATTCTTTAAACCTATCAAAGACTTCAGATTTCTTCTTAACGAAATATATCCATGTATTTCCTGAGAGGTCATCTATAAACGATACATAGTACACAAACTTACCCAGTGATGGAACCTTCACAGTTCCAAACACATCACTGTGCGTAAGCTCTAATATTTGTTTTGCCCTCTTACCGTCGAGGGGAAACTCACCCGATTTTGCTTTCCATATACACAATTTTCACAGAAATCAAAATCCAGAGAGTTATTACTCATACTTTCTACCATACCTTTACCATGAAGTATTTGAAGGCCCTTCTCTCCAATATGTCCAAGCCTTTGATGCCACAAGATGGTCTTCTCTCCAGAGACCACTAGATTTTCTCCACCACTTTTAGGAACCATAGAATTGTTGCACCCATGAACAATAGTGCTACATTGCAACTTGTATAGAGTTCCAATCCAAACTCGATGCATCAATACCAATGCTCCCCTAACCATCTTGCAGGTATCCTTCTCGAACACTATTTTTACACTTGCATCATCCAACTTCCTTACGGAAATAAAATTTTTGGCCAATGCAGGAATATGCAAAACACCTAGAGGTGTTCTAACCCTTCCACCGTACTACTTCAACTTCATTTTTCCGCGACCAACGATTCTAGCCTTCCTGTCATCTCCCAAGAAGACATTACCACAATCATATTTCTCATACGCGTAGAACCACTCTCTATGAGGAGTGAAGTGAAATGATGCACCTGAGTCAATTAACCATGCCTCATGATCTACATGTGTACTTGAAGAAGCCAGGTACACATCCCCACCTACATCTGAGGTGGTTTTTTCCTTTGTAGAAGTAGAATCATTAGATCCCTTTCCTTTGTTAGGAGCTTTAGAGTTACAATCCCTTTTGTAGTTCCCTTCCTTTTTGCATTTTCATCACACCACCTTTACAGGTTTTCTTGGAGATTTAGATCTCCCTCTAGATTTAGATATCCCACTTGATGACTTATTTTTGTTTCTGTTCTAGGACCATCCTTGTACAGACAAGGCATCACCATTCTATCTCTCCATAATTTTCCACCTCATCTCCTCCATCAGTAAGGATGATACTATTTCATCAAACTGTAAGGAAGTTGCATTGCTACCTATTGCAACAACCAGACTATCCCACAAATTTGGTAGAGAACAAAACAAACTAATACACTTATCTTCATCTGAAATTTTAGTATCAACAGATAATAATTGACTTACCAAAGTATTAAATGCATTTAGATGCTCTATCACCGAGTCTCCATCTTTCATCCTTAGGCTATAAAACGTTTTCCATAGGAATAGTTTATTCACCAAAGACTTAAATTGGTATAAAGTCCCTAACTTGTCCCACAAAGCCTTAGTCATAGCTTCCCCTTACCCATTCAAAAATACTAAATATGAGACACACAATCATATTGTGCTCTTTGCCTTCTGATCCAACTTCTTCCATTCTTCATTAGACACTCCCATGTAGAAATTACCTACATACGAATTCTAAAACACAGAAAATAAACAATATGAGAGAATAACACATAAAACACATATACACAGAGATTTTCCCCTAGATCCCAAAATCGGGACTACTAGATTGATTTTTCATTATATTCCTTTCATTGTTACAATACCTATTTATATATGCCGAAGCATCCAATACCATGGACTGAAAATCATCGCGTCCAAAACCATGGATTTAAAACCAACACGTCCAAAACCATGTGTGAAAACCATGCACAATACCATAGGTAAGTCCGCCCAACCTAATATAGGTTCCAAGAAAAAATTTCCACAGGCTGCTGCCACGGACCTTGTAGAGGCGGGCTACCCACCCTCCTCAAACCCCCATGTGACCCCCCTGCTATGCAATCAATGCAATGAAAGGGAGCCTCCACCCCCTCTCTAATCCCCTGATTAACTACGTGGGCTAGTCCTTGAAATAATATAACACAACCCAACATAGAGGGAGGTACCCACGGGAATAATGTAATAATGTGATGGAAATCTCGATCTGGGCCTCTAGAAACTCAGATTCACACTGGAAAACATTTTTCCTTCCCAAAACATAATAAGAACACAAATAAAAATATTAAAATATATAAATGCTTCTCTTTATTAATCAAAACCCTTGAAGTAGGGTAAAACTATACAATCACTCCTTAAGGAAGGAGAACACTCTACAATCCATATGCTTGCCAATATAATAATCCTTGATATCCTCAATGGGGAGTCTCTAGCCTCTATATAGGCTTCATACATACAATACCATGGGTCTCTCAACACCATACATACATTACCATGGGCTTATCACATTATTCGTAACTACTTGTGGTCCATTACATGATGCGGGTTAACCACTTTATTTATTAACTATGGCCCATCACATTATTACAATATTCCCTTGGGTACCTTTCTCTGCACCCCATAATACCCCCCTAGGTATACTACATCCCTCTTGGCTATTTTTTCTTAGTTATGGGATAAATGCACTCGAAAGAATGGAATGCCTCTTCCTCCTTGAGGTCGGGTTATAACACAACCTGATAGCCTACTAGTGGTTAAGTTTGAATACCTCAACTCTTAAACAAAGTTACAATATAGAATTTTCTTGAGTAATTTACATCATAATCATGTGGCTAGCCCTTTTTCCATGAATAATAGGTGTTCATGTGAGATCCTCCTGAACTATAGGTGTGGAAATAGGAAAGTCAACTTTTGAGTGGAATAACTTTCGCATACAGACTCTGATTGATGCATTTCTTACACCATTGTAAATATCTATGTGTTTAGAATATCATGAAAAGATACCTCACTATAGAAACAAATTTTACCCACCAGAAAATGTTGTTTGATTCCCAAAATTCTCTCAGAAGGTTTTAGATCCCTTTTCCAAACTAGGTCCCATCGATAAGAACGACCCATGAGATTATTCCTACACTTTTTCCACCTTGATTGCATTGATATAACAACATGAGCACCAAAAATTGAAAGCGAGAGGATGATGGGGTCGAAGTTTTTTCAACTACCACCTTGACATTCTCTCATTGGAAATGGTAGACAAAGATGGTATTGTACAACTTCTAGAGTTGGGTCTGTGATGAACTTAAAATATAAAAACTTTGTAGATAGTTTTATGGCTGGCCTTTGCATATTAAAAAAGTTACGTAACCCTACAACATGATTCACCATGGTTGGACAATTGCAATAACAAAAGGATATTGCAATCACATCAACGGGAAGTTTCATTACCCTCCAGAGCATTGATCTACCTTCTCAAATTTAGCCCTGCTGGATTAAAATACTTTCTATACATATAGAAATTACATTCTTGGCTAAGCTCTCCATTTATTCATTGTGATTCATTCATTAAATATTTTTCATCTTGTCCCTCTCCATCTTGATCTCCCTGTTTGAAGAATCGAAGTGCTCTTTCTTACTTTGACAATATTGACAATGAAGCCTTTGCCTTTCTTGGCACAATTACTAGCTCAAGATGAACCTTAGTATTATTAATGCAACTAATACAAGGTTGCTTACTTCACTCGATGGGTTGGGGTTCATAATTTTTCAAAATATTTTTTTACTTTATATGGATCATGGATCAACTATTTTTAAAGGCTACATACAAAGAGGAATAATGAGGAACCATTTCCCAAAGTGATATCCCCTTCAACAGTGATCTCAACACACTATTTTTCTACACAAATATTTCCCAACAACTTGTATGGTCACATGGACAAATGAGTTAATATTGGGGATATCAAGCTCATCCATTCTAAATTTGATGGGTAATGTACTATAGAGTAACATGGAAATAAAATGATTGAGCTTCCTTGTAAAACTAAGATCCAAATTGATGACCATAACATAGTACCTACACTACTTTATATAATCGTATAAGTAAAAAATGTTATAAGAAGAAAATATAGCCCCATTCAGGATGTTTGAAGATCCATATCTTTCATTATGGATTGGATTAAATCCAATCTATCCTCCAAATGTTTCTTTTCTGAATCACATATATCGTGTTAAAGTTCGTCACACATAAATGTTTCTTAGTACTCATGAAGTAATTGAAGAATTTTAGTGAATTTAATTTTCTTCCCAAGTGGCTCAACAAGGGACCTTATCGCATTTGTGTTAGAAACATCACTTGTTTGTTTCATTTCCTCGTGTATTTAAAATTATTATGATACTCTTCCTTTTGAATTAAGTGTTTTTGTGAAGGATCATGTTCCCTACTTAAATTTGATATGCTTATTTACTCTGAAATATTTCAAGAAATGATCTACCTCTTTCGATCAATATTTTTGTGCATGATCTAGCTCATGAAATAGATTTCAAGCTTTGTTGAACTCTTTTTCAGAGCCGAGACAACAAATACACTTATAGTCATCACTCTTCCACAATATTGGAGTTGTATACTTTGATAATTTCAATTGAAGTCTTTCTATCCTCGAGGTCCCGTTTTTTTACCTTTTCCAATCCATCATTTGAGATCGTAGTAGGTTGCTAAGCTAAATCCATTTCTATGTAAGTGTCATTAACTAGAGAAAAGGTTGAAAAAATAATTCATCGATCCTTTTTGTCTTTGTATAATTTGATGGGAGATCAACCTAATTGATACAAATTTATATGAATAATAACTCTCCATTTCAACTCGTTTAATGGGCATTATCTACATGGTTATTTTATGATTACAATGGATGAAGGGTTGGATAATCTAAGACTAGGGAAGAAAAATACAAGATTTATGAGGGATATGTCATAGGCCATAAGATCGGGATACAAATTGCGATTAAGACTAGTTGAAAATGTAAATGTGACTTAAAGGGGATCAAATGTGGTGATGCGATTGGTGATGATTAGGAGGTTGCAGATCAACAAAGTAATTTGCAATAAAGGAAGGGTCATAGGTTAGTTGTTATGTCCTTCTAGTATTATCCATGTCATATTCATCTCCACTCATATTGTGTGAAAGTGAATCATTTGAGGTATTTATTCCACAACACTTGATATTCCTCAACTCAATCATGCGAGGAAGTTGAACTACCTACAAAGCTGAACAACGACATGATTAGCAAAATTTGGGATTAAATTGGAGATAGGGTTGAGGCCATAGATCACAACACTAGTTTGAAGATGAAACTTATCTATTGTCCATGGTAGTTTTTTGCGGTAAATGGTAGCTAAGACACAAACCACAATGGTAGAGAATAGGTGACATGCATCTATGACATGTGGTCACAATTTGCAACTCGTGATGAGGATGGGAGAGAAGGGTCTATTGGTCATGAGGCAGTGAAATAATCAGGATTTCGATGCTGGTAAAGAATTTCATTACCAATATAAAAATACTTCACACAATTTATCACAAGTATACCTTGTTTCGTCCAAAGAGATAGGTTAAACATAGTCCAAAACTCATCCTAAATAGGAGGATTTGGTGAAGCAAATACCTCCCTATTGACATCAACAACACCATTAGTATCAAATTTATCATGCTCAACAACATTGAACTCCATTTCTTGAGGTATTACCACCATGTGGGGCATGCATCGACCAGGTCTACCTACATTTCTCTTAATTATTTCTTGAAGAACATTTTTTGATATGACATCAAAGTCATCACATAAGCTCGACTAATTTTCAATATCTTTCCTTGCACTTGTAATGATCGATTCAGAAGCATCCAAGGATAGCTCCTTTATCTCTATAGGACACATTATTTTAGATGTTGCATTTATTTCATCTATAGAATTTGTGCCTTGATTCAAAAGTTGTTCAAGTTTGTTACTTCCCAAGGAGGGACTAGTAAAGACCGTGGGAACATTTAAAGACCTAGAAAAAAGAGGAGCAACATCTGCTACATCTCCATAGTGACCATGAATAAAAGGGGCACCATAGGTTAGCCACAACCAATTTATTCACTAAGAATCATGAACATAATTTAAACATGAATTAAAGCATTATTTACAAATTCTTGTATATGTGGTCAAAGAAATTCCTTGCAAATATATTCATCCTTAATACCCTATGGAATATGGGCAATATAAGCCCCACTGTTTTTTGCCCCTTGTAGATAACCATCATTAAATCCCAAGGTAAAAATCTAAGATCTTTCAACATAACTTGAGTCTACCACTGTGGCACAAATTTGTCTTGTAAATATATCAACTCGATAAACTTCTAGGATAAGAGTTAATTTCCTTGCAAGCTCTATATTTTCCTATTGACCAATAACTGAATCATGCCCAAGCTTCACATTGTAACCTTGTACAAGACCATGCAAGATAATCAAAACAAGATACAACCATTTCTCCTTTTCTTGTTTAGCACATGCTTCAATTGCATCTATAGAGCTAATCCTTCATTATTTACTTTTCCTTTTATTGTTGCCATAGGCATACATATCATTAACATTGTCACTTTTCTCTCCTTTTGATAAGTCTCTTGATATATTTTCTATTTCATCTTTGCAGCTTTGATCATGCTCAAGGTGTTTAGCGAAGTGCTAGGTTTCCTCAAACTCAATATCCTTCTGCTTGCATGCCAAATTCCATATTATCCAACAAATATTCTCTAACCTTGTATTCTAGTCATGAGGGCCTGTAGCTGCAACTGCCTTCACAACTCCTTGAAATGGGTTAGCATTTTGATCCAGGACTCCGTCCACTTCTTGGTAGTCTTTTGATGATGGAGAGTATAACATCAACGACCATCATAAACCGTGATCCATAACTTTTTGTTTAAATTTATTAGCCTCCAACACTTTGTTGGAAATAACACTGAGAGAGGGGGGGGGGTGGGGTGAATTAGTATTATCAAATCAATAAAACCTTTTCATTTCCATACTTATATACATATACGCTACTTCAATTAACAGAATCCACGTGTATACACAACTGTGTCTAATGCAACTAGCGTATATCCAGAATACTTATGATTCAAATAATCCATTAAATGTTGATCTTTAGTTAGTGCATCAGAACTTCTTTAACCATATGTATAGTAAGCAGGTGCAGTAAAACAACACAAATCATCACACACAAGAAGCACACATGAACACCATGATATAAGGTGGAAACCCAATGTGGGTGAAAACCACCTGCTGCAAGTCGTCTCTATCTTCTTTTAATAAGAAACTTCTTTTATAATAGT
>APFE031577469.1:88391-111427 GCA_000404065.3 Pinus taeda
AAGGGAGCTACAACCCCCTTAGCTCTTGTACTAGCCGATCCACTTACTAGTACGTAGGTGCTGGCCTACTGAAATGCTCCAACCTTTACTCATTCTCTAGTTGCTACTGGAAGGGCGCTACCACCCCCTTAGCTCTTGTACTAGCTGATGTACTAGTACGTAGGTGCCAACCTACAGAAGGAAATAACCTTCTCTTTCTTCCTCCAGGTACCAAGTTTCATACATTTTCAAACTGGATACTCCTGAATCACAACACTATAATCTGAAGTCCACATTTCATCCAATTTTCATACTGGACCCATCAATATCCTTGAAGCGCACAATCAATCAACACTAGCATCATCAATCTCTTAATCATCCAATACTAAATCACTGAAACCTTGTCAACAAAAAGTAGTCCCCAGAACACAGAGCAGAACACTGAACTCTGCAACAATATTCAGAACCAATTGTATCATAAAAAATCATGCATTAAAGTGCATACGCTACTACGATGAGTCAAACCCGCGTATATACGCGGTTTCGCCAAAGCCAACCCGCGTACAGATCTATAAATATTCAATCATGACTTTGCAGCTGTTTCAGACATCAGTCATACCCAAATCACAACATGCATACAATAAAACATGCATCAATAATTCAGATCTAGTCTATCCATAATCAAACCATATAAAGTTGATTCATTCCAAACCATTTGATCTTGATCTATCCTTAGATATTGTTCTCCATGAACCAGTGAGATTCCTCCTTAGCTCAGATCAAGCAATGCATCATGAACCCATCATCTACATATTGAATCTCACACTTCATTAGATGTTCAAGACGTTTTCTCTATCTCCTTGCATAATGATCTTCTTCTCCTTTTATAGTCTTAGGTCTTTCACAATACCACGGTCCAAAACCATAAAAAATCAATACCATGGACCCAATACTAGGGATCATCACTTCTGGCGAGATACCATGGTCCATAACCATAGGTTCAAGTACCAATGACTAAATACCATGGACCAAAAGTAAGTTCTCCCACATGTACGCACCTTTCTATGCATGAATGTGTGTGCATATGCATACACGACTTGGTAATGTCTAACTTGCGTGTATACACAGCTTTGTTTGGACCAACTTGCGTATACACTGTTTTCATTCACAGAACCTACGTGTATACGCGCCTTCACTTCACTGAAACTGCGTACAGATCTATAAAAGATAATTCACTCTTTCAAACATTCTTGTAGCCTGATCATCAATTCCTTGCTACTGACTTGCTGCACTATGATCTATCATCTGTGTGATTTTCCATCAAGGACAACACTTGTCTCATAATGCCAACAATCTCCCCCTTTGGACTTGATGGAAAAGCTAACTTGTCATACTGATAACTGTCATTTGATTCCTTTGAGTTATCCGGCATTCCATGCATTCAGTCACATCTGATATCTCTTATGTAGATTCATCTAGTTATAAATAAGTCAGATGTTCTTCTATGAGTGGTTTTCCATCAAGTACAACACAAGCATCATAATGCCAACAATCTCCCCCTTTGGTCTTGATGGCAACAACACCAAATCACTCTCCCCCTTTGACATCAAGGGCAAAGGGCTGACCAAGATAATCTCTTTCCTTGATAATGATTCTGCTGACCATACTCCCCCTTAGTACCTACTGAAATCTCTGAATGAGCTCCCTCTTTGTATATGCCAAGGTGTACCAATCTATCCATGCTCCTTCTAAGTACATGCTGAAAAGTCTATTCAGCTAAAGAGTGTTGTTCATGCTCCCCCTGACTGTAAGCAAGGTCTGCAAAAAAAAATGTTCTACAAGAAGAACATGACTCTATCATAACTGACCTTCCTATTACTAAGGACTCATACATACATCCATCTCCCAACCAAGTGGGAATCGACTCATCTACCCAACCAAGTGGGGATACATCAAGTTTTACACATGATAACATAAGAGTATAACATCATCCATCCCAGGCATAGTGGGGAAACCAACATAGGTCGTTACATGACCTTGATAATAAAATAAATACATGACTGAAATATTTCATCATCCTTCCTATGCATAGAGGGGGTACAAATTACATCAGAGGAGATTTTATCAAATGAATAAAATAGATAGAGACACACTATTACATCATGAGTCTTGATATGACCTTTACATGAGACCAAACATCTAAATAAGACCATGATAGTCATCAGCACAATGTATGATCTGCTCCATAAGCATCTGTGAATAGCATCTAGACCAGCAATCATGTTCTCCCTCTGTACCTATTCCATCTGTGCCAGATGGTCTCTGTCAGACTCTTGTCATCTTGATTTTGGCCCACTAATTTCCTTCAAATCATCATATATGCAACTGTAGCCATAGAAACATGTGTATATACGTGGATCCTCCTTATGAAACTCGCGTAGACAACCACTTCCAGATCAATAACAGAATTCTGCATATGACATACAAAATCATTCACATTATATCATATGTGAAAAATACCATAGTCATCTCATTATCATCAAGATCAGCATGATCTTATGTACCATCCATTATGCTAGAATATCCCTTATCAATCACCATATGTGAGTATCAACCTATCATCATATAGGTAAGAACATATCTCCGACAATCCTACTCCATCTATCCAATACTATGTATCTAAAGCTCAAGATCTTTCGACAAGACTTCTTGATATCATCAACAGCCACAATCCTCATCCATGTGAGTGCCAAGAACTATAGGAATCATGCATCATAACTGTATTATATGATCTTTATGCATATGACGACAGCAACATATGAGTGACTCATCATCAAGCTTTGTACTTCTCTTTATCCATATGAATATCACCATGTAAGCACCATGCATGCATCATCAGAGAATTAACCACAGATCTGATCAACTATGTATTGTTGACAAGTCATAACCATAACAAGATGTATCATTAAGCCATATAAGCATCATCACCAAGGGCTACTAACCATAATGCAAACAATGCAGCATTAGAAGATTATCTACTCCCCCTGAACCTGTGCCATCTTTTTTACTATCAGATCTGATCATGCATATATCAGTAGGAAGTATCAAGGCATTATCATCATCAAGTTAGGATAAAAAACACTTCTAAACATCATACTAGTATCAAGACATTTCCTCACATCATTAGCAGATTCTAACCATTATCAAACAGAACAAATAATGGACTGAATCATATTAGACCCTTTTTCTGAGCCTGTCCCTGTTGCTTTTCCTCAGGCTAACATATACGCGACTATGCAGTGTGTAACTCGCTTATATACGCAACTTCCTTTTATGAAAATTGCGTATGAGATTTAGGACACTGAAGTTTTACACTTTCAGTTCCCCCTGAGTTTGTTATGTCTATATATGGAGCTCTGCCACATCTTCCTGACTAGAGTTCCTTCTTCTTCCATATCTTCAAGTGTGATGATGTTTTCTCCTTTTGGTGTGGTGCTCATACTTTGTTCCTGCATTCCTTGGCTACGTGTCCAAGCTTTTTGCATGCATAACATCTTACATGTTTCATATTCCTTCTGTAGCAATCAACAGCTTTGTGACCGAACATATTGCAAGAAAAACAATATCCATTAAAGTACCTGGACCGTGATGATCTTGAACCATTCTTCTTCTCCATCTGGCTGCAACATGTCCAAGATTATGGCATACATAATAGTCAACCTTATTTATCGGAGGAGTAAAAGATTTTCTTTGAAGAATTTCTTTCCTTGGCTGTTGATGGGGTTGACCTCTTATTTCCTTTTTGACCATCTCAGATTTTGCATTAGAGTTCCTTGTCTTACTTTGTGAACTAGGTTCACCTTCAATGGATTCACGAAAACCAAGACCAGTTTTGATAGTAGGAGATCTTTGACTACTAAGAATATCATCCAAAATCTTAGTACTATCTTGAAATTGTAAGAGCTTATCCTTCTCTTCTAATTTATCATTTAGAATATTTACCTCAACTTGAAGTTGTTCTTCCCTTTCACGATGCTGCTTCTTCATGTTTTCTTCAACTTTTCTTTCTTCTTCCAACTGATGTCTTAGTTCAAGAACTTTGTTTTCTTGTTTTTCAAGTGCTTGGAGTAGTTCTTTATTTTACTTCTTTGATTCTTCAAGATCTTCCTTTAGTGAGCGGATCTTAGCTTCAAGACTTTCATAGTAACTGGATCTATCTCTAAGTTTCTTGATTGTTGTGCTCCTTTCATTGACTTCACTTCTTAAAGATGTCACTTCATCTTGCAGTTATTGACATTGATTTTCCTTGTCCTTGAATAACTTCCTTACCTTGTTTCCTTCCTCTAATTGAGATTTAAGTTTGGTAGTTTCTTCTTTGAAGGCACATTCCATTTTGATCAATAGATCTTGTTGATCTCTAATTTTATCTGTAAGCCCTTCAAATACTACCTCTATTTGATATCTTTCTTGTTCACCCATAAGAGCAAATTCAGTTATTTCACCATCACATTCATCATCTTTAGATGGATAGATATCTCCAGAGGATAAAAAATTCATACTTGATAGTTCATCTTCATTCTGAAGTGATTCTGAATTTGAAGTGCTTCTTCCACATAATCCCCAATCGATTCTCCCACTGTCATAGTTCTTCTGAGATGTCTTCTTCTTCTTAGGCACTTTCTTCTTAAGCTTCTTTCCCATTGTTCCATGGATCTCCTTCAAGGGATCAAGCTTCTACCAAAGGACCAGCTCTGATACCAATTGTTGGAAATAATACTGAGAGGGGGGGGGGGGGTGAATCAGTATTATCAAATCAATAAAACCTTTCATCTCCATACTAGATAAAATACACTACTTCAATAAAGGAACCGCGTGTAACGCAACTGTGTCTAATGCAACTAGCGTATATCCAGAATACTTATGATTCAATTAATCCATTAAATGTTGATCTTTAGTTAGTGCATCAGAACTTCTTTAACCATATGTGTAGTAAGCAGGTGCAGTAAAACAAAACAGATCATCACACACAAGAAGCACACATGAACACCATGATATAAGGTGGAAACACAATGTGGGTGAAAACCACCTGCTGCAAGTCATCTCTATCTTATTTTAATAAGAAACTTCTTATACAATAGTTCTGTACTGGTGCAATCTTATACCAGTACGTAAGCTTCTACTTGTAGAAGGCTACAACCTTCTCTCGTTCTCCAGACTCTCCTGGAAGGGAGCTACAACCCCCTTAGCTCTTGTGCTAGCCGATCCACTTACTAGTACGTAGGTGCTGGCCTACTGAAATGCTCCAACCTTTACTCTTTCTCCAGCTGCTAATGGAAGGAAGCTACCACCCCCTTAGCTGTTGTACTAGCTAATGTACTAGTACATAGGTGCCGACCTACTGAAGGCAACAACCTTCTCTTTCTTCCTCTAGGTACCACGTTTCATACATTTTTAGACTGGATACTCCTGAAGCACAACACTATAATATGAAGGCCACGTTTCATCCAATTTTCATACTGGACCCATCAATATCATTGAAGCACACAATCAATCAACACTAGTATCATCAATCTCTAAATCACCCAATATTGAATCACTGAAACCCTGTCAACAAAAAGTAGTCACCAGAACACAGAGCAGAACACTGAACTCTGCAACAATATTCAGAACCAACTGTATCATCAAAAATCATGCATTAAAGTGCATACACTACTACGATGAATCAAACCCACGTATATACGCACTTTCGCCAAAGCCAACCCGCGTACAGATCTATACATATTCAATCATGACATTACGGCTGTTTCAGACATCAGTCATAGCCAGATCATAACATGCGTACAATAAAGCATGCATCAATAATTCAGATCTAGTCTATCCATAATCAAACCATATAAAGATGATTCATTCCAAACCATTTGATCCTGATCTATCCTTAGATCTTGTTCTCCATCAACCGGTGAGATTTCTCCTTAGCTCAGATCAAGCAATGCATCATGAACCCATTGTCTACATACTAGATCTCACACTTCATTAGATATTCAAGATTTTTTCTCTATCTCCATGCATAATGATCTTCTTCTCCTTTTATAGTCTTAGGCCTTTCACAATACCACGGTCCAAAACCATAAAAAATCAATAACATTGACCCAATACTAGGGATCATCACTTCTGACGAGATACCATGGTCCAAAACCATAGGTTCAAGTACCAAGGACTAAATACCACAGACCAAAAGTAAGTTCTCCCACATGTACGTGTCTTTGTATGCATGAATGTGCATGCATATGCATACGCGACTTGGTAATGTCTAACCTGCGTGTATATGCGGCTTTGTTTGGACCAATCTACGTATACGTTGTTTTCATTCACAGAACCTACGTGTATACTCGCCTTCACTTCACTGAAACTACGTACAGATCTATAAAGGATAATTCACTATTTCAAACATTCTTGTAGTCTAATCATAAATTCCTTGCTACTGACCTACTGCACTATGATCGGTCATCTGTGTGATTTGCCATCAAGGACAACACTTGTCTCATAATGCCAACACACTTGAAATTGAAGTGACTTGACCCATATCTAGGCAAGCAAGGTAATTGGAAATCTAGTAGTACTACTTTCCCTTTAAGATTTTCTTTTAATTATGTGAATCCTTTTGGTCCAATTGCAACCTTGCCCAAACCCTAAACACAAAAAAAAACACAAATAAGAATAGTTCTGAGGATCTGCCAAATATGACACACTTTTCACCTATGGTAGAAAAAAATGAAAGAAACCTTGGAACATGGCTTGAAAACTAAATCTTCCAATATGCCACAAAATATAATTCATTCAGAAAAATTAGAACTAGGGGGAGGCAAGGTAGGCATAGACATTATCTTGTGAAAGCGTGAGAATTCATATTAGAGAAAAATAGAGAATGCGTACTAAAGATCATGGTATCTGTGAGCATCCACACCAATTCATTGGGCTAATTATCAATCCATTTAAAATATTATTACATTATAGATGTAACAAAAACATCCATGGAGACATGTGAAAGAAAATAGGTGACCCAAAATTTAGATCTACGGGCTGAAAATTTTGGGGGGATGCTGTAGCGATGACAACATATTATAGATAATATTGAAATTTAAATTTACATATAGTTATTTATAATATAAACTTGGTTTGTTATTTAGGGTTATAGGTTGTTATTACTTTATTTATTTATATACTATTTACATTATTATATTAATTATTATTTTTTATATATTATTATTTTGTTTTTTTTCCATTCTTCCATGGTAAATTTGTATTTTAGATTTCATATTCACATTCATCTTTGAATTAATTTTTATTTGTCTCTCTATATTATTTATCCTATTTTTCTTGATTGGATTTCTCATATTTCTTCCTAAGCCACACTTGTTGGCTTGAAACGCCGATTCTAAGAGCTTTGTGTGATTGATCTAAAAAAATTCAAGCAAAGTAATTTTACTCATAGGAAAATTTTTAAACTTCAATATATATATGAATATATTATATATATATATATATATTATATATATATATATTATTATCTAGAATTCTTTGATCATGGGCACTCTTATTTAATATAAGATCCAAATTCAAATTATTTTCCACACTAAGCAACATGGTTTGCAATCTTAAAGTGTCACAGTTCACTATTTCCAATTTATGAATGTCATGGAATTGAATTCAGGAAGATCTGAGGTAAGAAGAAACTATACATCAAATGATGACATAAATGGATTTGGGTATAGCATAATCTCATCATACCAATGTTACATAAGATGTGATACACATATTTTTTTATCACATTTATGTTTTGTAAAAAAATAATTATTCTAAGAGCCCTATTTTAGTATATAGCAAAGAAAAACATTTTGGATCCCTAGAAATGAGTTGAAATTGTTTACTTATAACAATCATTATATATAATAAATAAGGGGCTTAATTCATATTTGGGAACAATGCATTATGAAGAGTACACGAATGGAGCTAGTAATATTGGATTTTTTCCTTTGGGTTGGCTTTTCCTTGTTTATGTTTTACAATACATCATTAGAGGACTATTTATAACATCCTTGGTTAATTGTCTATGGCTTACTCTTTCTATCATTATGAATGGAAAGTTAAAAAACTATAGAAAAGGTTGTTGATGTAAATATTTATATTTTTCATATAAATATTCACATTTTGTGTAGATTAAAAAAAAAAGAATTTGTGTGTGTTGTTAACACTCTTGAGAATGTGTTAAGAGTTGCCAAGAGAAACCTAACTTGTAACTTCTAGGAAAAATTTGGAATTAGTTATTCCGAAGAGGAGCATAGATACAAAAGAAGAAAATTTTCTTCAATTAGCATTATTTAGAAGAATATGAAAGAGAAACCATAAATGTATGTCCTACCTAGAGATAAAGGCCATGTACCTGGCTTTATTTAGGGATCCCATGGGAGAGAAAGACAAAGGTTCCTAATTATAGCCAATGGGAGAGAAAGGTTGGTTGGAAGTTCAGAAAGAAAGTAGGATGCTGCTTTTAGAGGTTTAGGAGAATTAGCTTCCAAAAAAGGAGAAAACAATACCTGAGGTTGTTTCTTTGACCGGAACAAGAAGACGTCGAGGGTAGCTAGTTGAAAAGAAACCAACTTATGATTTGGAGACCAAGATATCTCTTCTAACACTCCCAAGAGAAGAATATATAAGTATTTGGTCGATTCTGATTATTATTGATTGATTTGATAAGAAGAGTAGTAAAATTTAATGACTACGAATATGTGTAATGATTGTAAATTTAAATTAACTATAAGCCATAGAGTTGTTAGCTCTAACTTCTAAAAAGTGGGGTTTATTTAGTGATCCTAAATATTTCAATCTAAATAATTTAAATTACTTGCAGGGAATCATGGAAAAGAGTACTTATACATGTAAATATTCTATTTATAAAGGGAAAATAAATATTACTTAAAAAAAGAATATCAATGACGGTTTCTTGGCTATTGTGAATGAGTTAGTAACATAAAGGTAGTAGTTTTAAGAAAGTCTGCAAATAAACTATTTCATATACCAACAAGTTTGTTTATATATATACATAAATATATATAATAAATAATTAATACTAGAAGTGAAGTAGGTTAGCTTCCACCAAATGAGTGTGTATAAGCTGAAACCCTTCTAATCTAATTGGGTAACAACCCTAGGTTCCAAAAAAGGAGGGCACAAGGAGAGAAGGAAGGTCCAATTACAGGACTCACCAAATTCCATGGAAAATGTCCTATGACTTGTTAGTATGTATTTATTTGGCATGTGTATAAATTACTTCTTTAGATAACTGAAAATTATCATGAATAGATAATAACTAATCTATTTTATTTTAATAGGAAGAAGTTGTAAAAATAAGTAGGAATGCACGAACATGAACGAAATACAAGAATTCTATTAGACCATGTAACAAGCCTGGTAAAAAATTCCATGTAATAATGTTAATAAAGGAAAAATAATAACTAAGGCCATGGGAAATGTATTCCAAGTTGAATGTTGGGCAAAACATCCTAGTGTGGATGTTCATTTGGTTTATTATGGCTAAGGAAATTGGCAAAGGCAAAGGCTTTGAAAAGGCAAAGTGGTATTATCTGGTATTTTATTTATGAAAATAATGAAAATTAGGAGAAAGGAAAGTGAAAGTTCACAGGTTGCATGCGAGGAGGAAAATGAAGGAAAATAATGGAAAATTGAAGAAAATAGAGGCCTCATTAACAAAAAGGCTTATGAGTATTAGTTGGTACCTATTGTTAGTTTATTTTTGGAGCTCTCTCTCTATTCTCTCTCTCTCTCAACCTTGGAAACTAAGAGTTTTCTTGGAGAACTCTTTCATTGGATCAAGGAAAGAAAAGGAAGGACCAAGAAGGCAAAGGAAAGTAAATATCAAGCAAGGAAGAGTAGGATCAAGCAACTACAATGGGATTATTGGCAAGTATCAATTTTCATGTGTGATTTCCTTGCTAGATTTTGCATGCATGGTACATGCATGTGTGTATTTGGTTCTCTTTCTATCATTGACATGGGGTTTTCTAGGTGCAACAATCTTCTTTAGCCTCACCTTTCCATTTATGGATAGCCATGGTGTGATGGGTTCTCTTGTATTTGGTTTGAGCTAGATTGATAGATGGTTTTGAAAATGAGTGAGGTGGTCTCTGAAAGAAATAAAACAATGCCTAGGAATCACTAGACCATATAACATGGGACTGTGGTAAATATGGATTTGTGTACCTCAGTGGGCCTAGGAATCCTTGACCGATGAATGGCGAGATATATGGTAAATCCTAGAGTTGTGTTCCCTCGATTAGGTTTAGGAATCCTTGATTGGTGAATGGCTGGATATATGGTGAAGCCTAGAGGTGTGCGCCCTCAATCAAGCCTAAGAATCCTTGACCGATGAATGGAAAGATATACGATAAATCCTGGAGGGTAGAGTCTTGATTAGGCCTAGGAATCCTCGATCATTGTATGGCAGGGCATACGGTAAAGCATAGAGACTAGGAGAGAGGCAAATTTCTCACAGTGTAGGTGGAGAAATTAGTGTCATCCATGCTTGTTTAGGGCCTAGTGATCTAGTGGGAATTGTGGTAAAGTCTTTGGAAACCTAGTTTGGTTTGATTTTGAGTCCCATATTCATGCTTGGAATATGGCACGAGGTTGATTGGCTGAAATAAATATCTGTTTCAACTAATCTATGGTCCGGTGGTTCATGGAAGTCCATACTTGGTTGGATTTTGCATTCATTAATAATATCTTCTTGTCCTTGGTATTTCATGTGTAAATGTACCAACTTATATGTGGATTGTGTGGATGTTATATATTTTTTATTTATGTTGGTTATATGTTGGTTATGGTTATGTTTATAATAGACTTGAAGTATGGTTTACACGATGTTTTGATTAGTGATTAAAAATACAATGAATATATGACCTAATAGATGATAATGAAACTATTGTAATATGGAAACAATGCTTCTTTACAAGTCTCAGATAAGTATGAGTCCCCTATGTTTAGATATGTTGTTATGAACTACAGATCACATATTTGTGACATGTTTAGCGAAATGTTTGTCATGGATATTAGGGGTCAAATCAAGTACTTGTACCAATAATTTCATTAGTAACCTTATACCATTGTTATTTTCCATTTTCTAAACGTTTCATGAATTTATGGGCGGTGGCCTAAGTCTTGGCCCTGAAAAGGTGGTACAAAATCTAGGGTCACTGGATTAGAACTAGATGAAGAAGTCCACAATAGCTGGCATGCCTTGTTGTGGGAATGAATTGAAGGCCTCAGTCACATGCATGATTTGTCATGGGAGCGGTTGGGGGTCCAAATGAGTGAAATGTCAAGCTGTCTTACGGGTTGGTCACCTAGAAGCGTTGGCTGGTTCCTAAAGGTTTTGTAGCATGTGTGTAAGGTTATATTGGTTTCACTGTGTCAGTTCCACTTCCTTAACTCTGCATGGGGAGTTGAATCACATCATAGTAAACTCTCGTCACATGTTTACCCCAGTGGACTGGTTAAGTTGGGGAAATGTGGGAGGAGGGTTTTACATAGTCGTATCAGAGAATGGTTCACCCCTTGGACTAGAAGGGTGGAGTGTTGGTCATGCATTCATGTTGGTTGCATATATTTGTTCTTTGTGGTTGTGGTATATGCACTTTTTTTGTACGCATGGTGGTGGTCGTGGTTGCAGTGGTGTCGCCATGTGAAAGTGGATGGTGTGTTATTGGTTGTGGTAATCATGAGTGTATGTCAGTTATGCATTGGTTATGCATGTCAGTGATTCTATATATTGTTATGCATACATTGATATAGTTGTAGTTGTCATGCATGAGGTCATCATATGTGGTTTGTATGATCAAGAATTGATAAGTGGACAATGGTTGAAATGATGTTTATAGACTAATATGATTATGTTTATACATGTATCATGCTAATCTAGTTGATATTACAGATGAGATATCCTCCCTTGAACTACACTGAGGTATTATGATTATGTTATGTTTTGGTTGTAGCTAAGATGGTGTACTTGTAGGAGAGAGATCAAAGATGACTAGAAATATGGTAGAGTACATCTCATGAGACTCTCCCTATGGATCAGATGAGCAACGTGGTGTTGGGAATTATTCTGACTTAGAAGACACATTGAGAAGATTGAAGGCAGAGACAAGGATTTGCAAGACATATAAATATAGGATCATTCAGGAATAGGAGAAACAAGTACAATTAAATGCGGTATTCCTTTAGAGTTTGTTATAATAATAGAGATAGGGTCCACTTTAGATTAATCGTGGGTAGGAGGACATGAAAAATGGGGCATATGCCAATAGATCTCATGGTGGGCATAGGTTAGATATAGATGACGTGATGAGAGATGGAAGGATATAGGATACTTTGGATAGGAGAGGTGATGGACACAAGTTCTATTCTAGTTCTGGTTCTAACAGGCACTATGATCGTCATCATTATCATCCATACAAGAGGAGTGATATGGGATATTTTCTAGATGAGTTCAAGAAAACAAATCCACCTACCTTTGATAAAGATTTGAAGAATCTGGAGGATGTAGAAGCATGGTTACTTGGGATGAAGAAATTATTTGAGTTACATGAATACACAGAGAATATGAAGGCCATAATAGTTATCTTCAGTCTCAAAGGGAAAGCAAAAATATGGTAGGAAGATGTGAAGTGGGTTAAAGACATCAAGACAAGGAGTTGAGTTGGCATGAATTCAAGAGAATTTTTAGGGAGTACTTATGAGAGAGGTATTATGACATCAAAGCTAAGGAATTATATGAGCTAAATATGGGATCAATGATAGATGAGGAGTACATGGATAAGTTCTTGGGGTTATTGAGGTATGTACCATATCTTAGGGATGAGAAGGCCAAAGTTCAAATATTTTTCAGTGGCTTTATTTAGAATTTATATATTGGATTGAGTATGATGAGTCTTAGTCACTTAAGGAATTTATTGGGAAATTGAAACACTCTTATGAGTATTCAAAGCATAAGACAAATTAGTCGCTTAAGGAATTTATTGGGAAATTGAAACACTCTTATGAGTATTCAAAGCATAAGACAAATTACAAGTTTCAAGGATCTGGAGGATGTAGAAGCATGGTTACTTGGGATGAAGAAATTATTTGAGTTACATGAATACACAGAGAATATGAAGGCCATAATAGTTATCTTCAGTCTCAAAGGGAAAGCAGAAATATGGTAGGAAGATGTGAAGTGGGTTAAAGACATCAAGACAAGGAGTTGAGTTGGCATGAATTCAAGAGAATTTTTAGGGAGTACTTGTGAGAGAGGTATTATGACATCAAAGCTAAGGAATTATATGAGATAAATATGGGATCAATGATAGATGAGGAGTACATGGATAAGTTCTTCGGGTTATTGAGGTATGTACCATATCTTAGGGATGAGAAGGCCAAAGTTCAAATATTTTTTAGTGGCTTTATTTAGAATTTATATATTGGATTGAGTATGATGAGTCTTAGTCGCTTAAGGAATTTATTGGGAATTTGAAACACTCTTATGATTATTCAAAGCATAAGACAAATTAGCAAGAAGTTTGGAAAGGGAAAGACAAAGCTAAAGGTAAATTGCAGCCGAAAAGAACAAGGCCTCACGATGCATGTGAGAAAGAAAATGTTGCACCTTACAAGAGTTTAATGGGTCACAACATGGAGGGTGATGATGGTACAGGATGATTGTAGTGTTGGACTTGGTAAAGAGCATTTTAAGAGGGATTACCTGCATAATCAGGGTGGCAGGCCTAAAATTTACAGTGCATTAGAAGCAGAGACAGTTGGGGATGTTGTTAAAGTATGAAACTATGGTCAAATTCCACTTTGGATGGCTCAGTTGATGGAGATAATTATTTCATTTAATTCCTATTTTTGAGAGGACCAAAATCGAGCTAAAGATCACTCAAATTAGATAAGGCAAAGAGTAATTAAGAAGAAAATCCCACATGTGCATATTAGATAAGGTTGTACCTAAAACAAATTGGACCACCTTGGAAGGCTATAATTACAAGTGACCTCTACCTAAATTACACATAGCCATGAGACACCTTCTAGCTTGTTTTTTGCTCGAATAGGCTTGAGGCTCATCCATGGAGGATTATGTTCACCCCGAGGTGAAATTGCAGGGTCCAAAGATCACATTTCACATCTAGGGTTTTGGGCCACAGTCAGATGCACAACACAAAAGGATCCTCACTAAAGTCACTCTCTCAAAGGCTCATGTATGTGACTGGAGCCTTCTAGTTGCACAAAAAACTCACTGTGCATGCGACTAGGGGTTAGGGTTTCTGTAACCCATATCTAACTGCGTTCGCTCACTTTCCAGGCTTCAGGGAGCGGTTGGGCAGCCATATTCACTCGAATATCTCCTGCTCCATGCTACGAGGAACTAAAAGATAAAATATCAGTCTTCCAAATATTTCACATAGTAATCGCAGGGTTTGACAATTGACTGTAGACAATGGTAGTTCATTACATTCTTCAGAATTTGAGTTTTAAGTATATACATTTTTGGGTTCATTTTATGGATGTTTTAGTTGTTTTGCTAGTTATTTGCTTAGAAGAATATATGGATCATTGTGCTCTCTTTTTCTGAATCATTTGATGACAATCTAAGAAGAACAAGAATTTGCAAGGGTTTTCCTCATAAAGGGTTTTGCCCTGGTCTCTCTATGTTTGAATTTGTTTCTTCTATTGTTGCTTTATGTTCCACTGCGTTGATGATGATGATATTTTTATTTCTATATAGTTTCATATGATGTTAAATAATGATGTAAATATGAATAATGTTATGATGTTATGGGGAGAATGTAATGTGTTAATTAAGAACTGAAATCATCTAAGAAAAGAATAATATAGATCTGTGAAAAAGTTAACATGGTATCAGAGCTGTGCTGAAGAAAAGTGATGGAGATCACCCCCATGGGGACACCTTTGATGGATGTAGGATAATATGGAGGAGACATAAAATAATTCTAGGGTTTGAATATATTATTAGGAAATTTGTGTAGTAGGGTTTGATGGATATTATTAGGTTAGGGTTTAAGAGTAACCCTGGCTTATGGAAAAGATTTGAGATATGAAACCTTGCATGGTCAATGTATAATTAATATACATGCAAGAAGTATAATTAATATCCTATTTTCATTTACATTATATACTCTTTACTATTGAAGTATGAATTATGGGCATGAATAGACAAATATTTGACATTATTAATCTGCAACAAATTGTTGATCTAAGGTGAGAGAGTTTATCTTACTCTAAGCCTTATTTGCATGAAAGAAAGCCTAAAAGTGTCACTATAGCCTCCCAATTGCATGGAAGCAAGCTCGAGGGTGCGACCAAGGCACTGAGACAGTTCTGAGATAGGGTTTGGAAGTTGGAAAGCCATAGTTGCTTGTATAACATATTTGCGTGCAACTGTAGTCTCCCAAGCACATAGAGGAAGGCCTATGGGTGCGACTATGTTTGTAGGACACAAAAATGAAGTTTTGTGCATTAAATTAGATGTTCACATGAAAGATTCCAGTCCTATAGACATGAAGCAGAAAATAGAAATACTTGTGAGTAGGAAAGTTTGAACGTTCAATATAATATGAATATATAGACTGAACTTTTGTTTGCAGGTGACCAGGACATGCATATAGATATGTCGTTATGCTTGAAGTGTGTGCTACAAGAGTTTGATATGATTTGGATGATTAATATAGATCAGTAGTGTTTGGGGTTTCAACATAATGCTTGACAATGAATTAGAACTTTGACTTGATGTTGAGATAAGTTTTGGACTATAGATTTTGCTATGATAGCAAATTTGGTATTTTACCTGATGAATAATGATTTGATTTGACGATTGATGATATTCATTAATAGCAATCCCATATGGGCATAATGACCTTTAGTAACTAATATTGAAAATGGTTTTGTATTGATATCCTTGTTTCTAGCACAATGGTTGAGGTATTAACAATTTTGATTCAATGTAAAGTAATTTAACTATGAATGGACGGAACCCACACAATGTATTATTGGTGTATGCATTTTATTATGATCATGAGAATGACTTCATGAAGTTTGGGTTGATATTTCTTAGAAAATGACAACTTATTAGCATGACAATAACAGAAGTCATGACTTGATAAGAGCTCTACCTGTCACCTAGTCTAAAGAATTGATACTGTAATGATTTTGATATTGGTTCTGATCTGACTTCTGAACTTTGATCAGCTAACTTAATTGATTTTATTGTACAATATTGATTTATGTGAGGTTGAGCATATTGGTTTGGAAAAGTTTAATGTTTGTAGAGAGCATTATATGAAGCAAGCTCCCTGATCTAGATATGTCTGAATTCACAGTTATCTCGTGAAGCCAAGAAGATGTGTTGATCCAAACCTTTACTCTAGAAGTGTTCCAAGGTATTATTTTAATTTTGGTTTTTGTTTTATGTGATGATGGTCTACTATTATTAGGTAATGAGCCTTTGATGATCTAAGTAAGAGGGAAATGGATTCTGAAGCTCAAAGTAATGAATCATGGCATGATGAATCGATCTCTGAAGTTGGATAAAGAAAATCTATATTGTGAAGCTATTGAAGAATTATTGTAAAGTGGAAATGCAAATCCTTGGACACTCTCATTAAATTTCAAGTAGTTGTCAAGAGATATTGTTGAAATTGACTTGGAAATTGACAATTGATTGAAGCATTGATGTTCCATTTTGAACATTTATCTCTCTCTCTCTCTCCTCTCTCTCTCTCTCTCTCTACTCTCTTCTATAGATATAAATATATAAATATATACTATATTATATAATATAATATATATACTATATATTATATATAGATATAGAACCTGAGTCGATTCATGATTGAGCCACTTCATTCACATTGAGTTTCTACCTAGCATCCTTAAAAATACTTGCACGGGGTGATCTTCCTATCATATGTGACTACTTGGATGCATTGATGATGATTATGATTGTTGTTAATGAGATGAGCACATCTGGATGCTGCCTTAGTATGAGATCTACCATGATATCTTAAATGAGAGGTCCATAACATGAGTGAGGCTGAGTATGATGTTTCTAACATGGATAGCTATGAGGCAGGATGAAGAATCTCCTTAGAGAGCTGTTAGAGTTGGATATGTGTATGACATGGATACATTATGATGACAAAAAGTGGGATCCAGTTGGTAGATAATCCCATATATATCTAAGACTGAGTTACCTTCACATATTGAGACAATTTTGTTGTACAAGACAAGCTTAAGCTTTTGGTTGGCACATCCTTGAGAGGGAGGATGACTATGTCATGCATTTTGTGAGATATATATATATATATATATATATATATATATATATATTTGTTCTAATACAAGATTTGATTTGATGTCTTGTATGAATAGGAGACAATTTCTATTGAGACATGATGATTACCAAATATGAGTATGATGATATGTTGTTGATCTATAGAGAGAATCAATGATCGAGGACACTAGGTCATCTCTTCTCCGCTATGCGAGCTCTCAAGGTGAGAAATTGAGATAGAGGTCTCTTGGGGTTGAGTGATCTCTAGACAATAAGGTATCACCCCTATCTATTACCCATAGGGTTAGAGTAGTAGCTTGCCTTATCTTGGTATTTCTCGAGTATACCCTAGTTCGCATTATACTGACAAGTAGCGCTTGTTGGGAATACCACTCCCTATATGGCCAATGGGTTGAGAGTGTACTTATGGTGTAAGACCCAAGTCGATTATGATGTAGGTGTTCTACCACATGACTAATTAGAGTCATCAATGTGAAGATCAGTAGGAAATAAGACTGGGCCGAGATTTGCTCCAGTATGTAGTTTTGGGTTGAGAATTAGCTCCTTGATGTGATTCTAGGGTTGACATATGCAACTCTATGTGTTTGGATATCCTATTGTTCGATATGGGGTTGTAGTAGTAGCCCCCCCATGAGATTCTAGGTCAAGATTTGCTCCCCTATGTGGTTTCAGGCTTAGACGTGATCCCTAGTGGTATGCTCTCTGATGAGATTCCCCAGGTAGTAGCTCGCTGGAAGAGATTCTGAGTAGTATCCCAAAGGGTGGTAGATTGAGCTCCCCTCTGATGTCAAAATCCTTCTTCTTTCAGATTCAAGAATATTTGGCACATGAGTAGGGACAATCAAGAGATAAGAAGGAATAAGAAAGAGATAAATTGAGATGAACATTAATGATTCAAGATGATGAGAAACTTGAGATGGGGCATATGATGGCAGGATGAGATATTGATCAATGGACATATATTGAGAGGTAGAATTCTCCCTAGTTGAGAGGGAGTGTTAAAAATATGAAACTTAGGTCAAATTACGGTTTTGACATCTCACTTGATGGAGATAATGATTGAATTGAATTCCTCTTTCTGAGAGGACCAAAATTGACCTAAAGATCACTCAAATTGGATAAGGGAAAGTGTAATTATGAAGAAATGTCTGCATGTGCATATTAGATAAGGTCAACCCTAAAGCAAAGTGGACCACCTTGGAAGGCTATAAATATAAGTGAACTATACCCCATTTAGACACAACCATGAGCCATTATTATATCTTGTTTTTGGCTCGCATAGGTCGGAGTCTCTCTCGTAGAGGATCAAGTTCACTCTTAGGTGAAATTGCATGGTCTGAAGCTCGCATTTCAGATCTAGGGTTTTGGGCCATAGTTGCAGGCACAACAGAGAAGGATCCTGACTACAGTCTCTCTCTCAGAGGCTCATGCATGTGAATGGAGCCTTCATTTCACATGTAAAACACATTATGCATGCGACTAGGGGTTAGGGTTTTTGCAGTCTAGATCTGACCCTAGTCGCTCCCATGCTAGGCTTAAGGGAGCGACTGGGAAGCCATAGTCGCTTGTATATCTCCTCCTCAACCAAGAATGAAAATATGAAATCTAAATATTTTGAAAATTTAACATAGTAAGTGTAGGGTTCGAAAGTTGAATACAGACATTGATGGCTCATTATAGTCTTCAAAATCAGTGTTTTAAGTATATACATTGTTGGGTTTACTTTATGGATGTTGTATTTGTTTTGAAGGTTGGTTGCTTTGAAGAAGATATCGATCATTGTACACTCTTTTGCTAAATCATTTGATGAAAATGTAAGAATAATAAGAATTTGCGATGGTTTTCCCCATAGTGGGTTTTTCCCTGGTCTCTGACCAATTCTGGTGTCTCTATGTGTGAATGCTTTTCTTCTATTGTTCCTTTATGTTACGCTGCATTGATGATGATGATATTGTTCTTTCTATATTGTTGCATATGCTGCTGAATAATGATCTAAATCTGAATAATGTTATGATATTATGGGGTAACTATAATATGTTAATGAAGAAATGAAATTATCAAAGAAAATAACGATATAGCTCTATGAAAAATTTAATAGATGTTGGGTAGATCATTTCACGAATTTATACAGCACTGGATAACAAGAAGGAAAATCACCATGCAACTGTTATCGAGATAGACGGTAAGCTTTGTGATTAATTTGTTTCCATTTTAATTGATCCTGGATCTAATTATAGTTATGTTAGTCCTAAATCGGTAAGATCTTGTACATTCGAATTGAATGGTATGCCTATATCATCACATTTGAATGTATTGTCGTTGGGATCATATATTGTGCTTTTGGGTATGGAATGGTTTTATCTTCATAGGACTAAGGTGGAATTTTATGACAAGGCTATTAAGTGTTTGAATGAAAATGGAGAACAAAGGATATTGTAGGGTAAGAAGAAGACAACATCAGTTAAAATGGTGACAACTATGCAGGAAAAGCGATCATAGAAAAGGGTGTGTTTTATTTGTAGTGCATATTTTTGGTTATAAAGGTAAGGATGTCAAGGATGCCAAGGTATTAAGCAGGTACCCAATCTTACAACAGTTTTAGGATGTGTTTCCAACAAATATTTCTGATTTACCACCTCACAGTGAAGTGGAATTTTCCATTGAGTTTTTACCAAGGGTAACACCAGGATCGAAGGAAGCTTAGAGGATGAGCACTCCAGATTTAGTAGAGCTGAATTTACAGTTGAAGGAAATGCTTCACAAGGGATACATTAGGCCAAGTGTATTACCTTGGTGTGCACCAATGTTGTTTGTGAAGAAGAGGGATGGTGCTCTCAGGCTACACATTGATTACATGTAGTTGCAAAAAGTAACCATCAAGAATAGCTACCAGTTTTAGAGGACCTATGGTTTGTTTTATCAGTTGAAGGGAGAAACAACATTCTCGGAGATTGATCTGAGATCAAGATATCATCATGTACACATCAAGGAAGAGGAAATATAGAAGACTATTTTCAAAACCAGGTAAGGAAATTATGAGTTTATTGTAGTTCCATTTGATTTGACTATTGCTCCAACTACTTTTATGTTGTTGATGAATAATGTATTGCATCCTTATCTGGACTAGTTTGTTATTATATTCATTGATGGCATCTTGATATATTATAAAATGAGGAAGAGCATGTCGAGCACTTAGTGGAAGTTTTGAGATTATTGAGAAAGCATCAGTTGTATGCCAAGCTTAGCAGATGCAGTTTGTTTTAGACATAGGTACATTACTTGGGACATGTTGTTTCCAAGGAAAGCATAACAGTGGATCAAAAGAAGATAACGGATCTCATGAAATGGGAATCTCTTAGAAATGTGGATGAGGTAAGATCATTACGAGTCTAACAATTTATTATAGGAGGTTCATCAAGAAATTATCTTGCATTGCATATCCTATTACGTCGTTGAAGAGGTAAGCTAAGAAATTTGAATGGACAGAAGAATGTGGAGCCAATTTTGAGAAATTGAAGTAGTTGTTGACAAATGCTCCACTGTTAAAGATCACATATCTGAGCAAAGAGTTTGTAGTGTGTATAGATGATTGCAAGAGAGGACTTGGTGGAGTCCTTATGTAGGAAGGATGGGTGGTGTGTTATGAGTTACGAAAATTGAATGAGAATGAGCATAATTATCTGACACATGACATTGAGCGGGAAGGGATCGTCCATGCATTGAATATGTGGAGGCATTGTCTTCTTGGTAGGAAGTTTGTATTGATGAGTGATCACAGTGGATTGAGGTATCTCTTTCACGAACCGAATCTAAATTCCGAGAAATCTATATGGCTGGCCATGATAAATGAGTTTGACTTTGAGGTCAAGTACATAAAGGGGAAAGAGAAAATGGTTGAAAATTCTCTTAGTAGGAGGATATAGGTGAATCATGTAGCAACTATGATATCTTATGGGATTGACTTACAAGATTAGATCTTACAAGCATGAAAACATGATGATAGGTGCATGGAGCTTATGCATAGGTTATAACAGGGTAAAAGTGATTAGGATGTGGAATATCCTCTTACAGTACATGGTTTGGTCAGATTTGGGAACAAGATATATGTCCCATATGACAGTGACATGAGCTTAAGAAGACTATCTTTCACGAGTTTCATGCAAAACCATATTCAGGTGATCCGGATTTAAACAGGAACGCAACAAATTACAGAGATAACCATATACACAAATATGCAGCGGAAATAATACTTCATTTCATTAATGGAAAATACTGAAATATGCTTACAATCAGAAATGGAAATAAACTAGCTAGGGCGATGGTAGCTATCTCTGAGAAGAGATGTGTGGGCTACATGCCTCTGAACTGACTTACAATGAGGCTCGAAGGCCTATTTATTGTTGAGAAACAATGAAAACCCTTAACATTCCAAAACCTAACCCTAGGAGATGAAACGCCAAACTGTGGGCCCCGTTGGGGGTAAGTTGGTACATCAACTTCCCGGGGTCGTAACTTTAGCATATGATCTCCGTTTGACGCGTACAATAGCTCATTAGAAAGATCTATTCGAGCACTATCATTGTTGGAATGGCAACACGTCCATGTTCCATGGACCCGTGTTGCCCCTGGAATCCCAAAAAACGTCGTTTAGGGCCTCAAAACGGCTCCGGAAGTTCAGGACCCGAAAAACTGCTAAAAATAGTAAGTTGTGCTACAATTAAGGAAACTGAAATGCTGAGAAAGATAATGGTGGGGGTCCATGTGGACTTGGCAGGTGGCCACCAATATCCACCTGGATCATTCCTCCCCCCTTAGGAAGCAATGGTCCCCATTGCGTTGAGCTCCCCCATGAGATGAGGAAACTTCTGCTGAACCTGTTCCTTGGTGAACCACTTGCCCTGCTGAAGGAGTTGGCCTGCTTTGACAACTCGGTACAGTTGGATATTCTGTTGGCGGGTGTTCTTGATCTGTGTGTCCATGATCCGATCAGTTGCAGCTTGTTCCATGCAATCTGGATTTAGTTCCGTGGGTTGGAGCTGTTCTGCAATGTCAGATGTGTCTAGTAATGGTGGAAAGTATGGCCGCAGGCGGTCTACATTGAACACTGGGTGCAGGCCAAGGAATGGGGGAATGCTGAGCTCAAATGCATTGTCTCCCATAGCCTTAGTAATGGTGTAAGGACCATATCGGAGTGGTCTTAATTTCCGATAGGCTCCAGTAAGGCGTTCCTTTTGCAAATGCAACCAGACTTTGTCGCCCACCTGAAAATTGTGTGGCACCCGATGTTGATCATGTCGCTGCTTGTACTTGGCATTTGATTTCTTAAGAATGTCATGGACCTGCTGGCGAATATGTTGGATGCGCTCAATGAAGCTGGTGGCCTTATCTGTTTCGGACTGGACATGAGCTGAATTCATGTGAGTAGCTGCAAGTGGCATGGCCACATCAATGGGGCATAGTGGCTGGAATCCCAAACCCACCTGAACAGGGCTATGGCCAGTGGAGCTGTGGAGAGCTCGGTTGTAGCTGTGCTGAACATAGGGGAGGCTCTCGTCCCATGTGCGTGGATGCTTTGAGTTATACATGCGTAGAATGTGCACAATCATCCTATTGACAACCTCTGTCTGGCCAT
>APFE031577471.1:0-11334 GCA_000404065.3 Pinus taeda
ACCATGGTTCTTATTAATACCATCTATCTAATACCATGGCCCATTTGCAACTAACTGTGGTCCCTTCTTTAAATGTGGGTAAACCACTTACAATTATTAATATGGGCTTTATTGACTCTTTAACTAACTATAACTATGACATGACCCTATTACATAAATAAGGGGGTTAGGGTTGGACCCTTACATTGCGTGCCCATATATATAGGTTATGCATATTCGCCTTGAACTCTGCTGAGCTCTACAAGCTGTTATAAACCATGCGAGACAGGCATGGCCTTCGATTGATCCACATTCAGATGCTCACCTCCATGAACACCCATAACACATTCGTCTCGTGAATCCTCTTCGTGTCTTTTGTAGCCTAGAGCGAGGTGTACCTCGCGGCTTCGGGTAGATCATGCTCAATAATGGGAAAATGGCTGTCCTCCGACAATTTTCCTGTAACCAACAAGATGGATAAGAGAAACCATGCGTAGTGGAAGGTCTTACTAGGCTCGTGGGCCTCCTTATAGTTCGTCAGAAACTCCTCACAGAGAAACTACACCCAATTGAATTGTACCCCTTCCGCGCACTGCTCTGCCAGCACAACCACTGACGCTGGTACTTCGTCGGTGCGACATTTCCTCATCAGCTTGCCATCTAGTAGCTGGGTGGCTACGTGCGCCCCCTTGTCCTTAATTCTTTTATTGCGTACCCCCACTTTTTCTTCTCTAGTTTATAGTTGGCCTTCATGGCTTCTGCGAGGGCCAAGTCGCTGCTTTTTCCTGCTATGGCCAAGGGGTTGTTTCCTTTAAAGGGCAGTCAAGAGATTATGTGAATTAGGTCAGCCGTGATGGGAATCAGCTCCTCCAACCAGAGATACCCATCATGCACCAGGCACAACAGCTGCCTGATGACGAAAATGGTGATGGGCACGTGGTGGTAGTGGGGTATCCATCGCAGATGGAGTAGCCCAGCCTTCTCGACACCGCGCAACCATTTCTGCTACATTAAAATCTCCGTGCCCAGGTGTGGGAACTTCTCGTTGTCTACGAGGTCCCAATCCTTGAATTTCATGGTAGGTATTCATCCCAAAGGTGGACCTTCAAACCTTATCCCGTCGGGGAGGAGCGGGCTCTGAAGCGCACTCTTCGTGGCCTCCAGGTCTTTCGGTATCTTGGCTTTCCATTTCCACGGGTGGACGTACGTAGGTAACTTTGTTGCGTAAGGAATTGGTGAGAAATCCTCCGCCACATCGTCTTGCACCTCAATTTGAGCGATTAGAGCTTGCAAGTCTTCCTCCTCTTCGTTTGATTCAACAACGACGACTTTTCCCTTTTCTGCCATTGGCAATTTGCTAAACTGTAGGTTTCTTGTTGATACACGGACTGGGCCCATAGTCTGCTTATCTTTCTTCGGTCGCGGCGTTCGTGGTAATTTTGGAACTTCCAGCGCAACTGCCGCCTCTCCGGGCTCCTCATGGGCCATATGGGGCTTCACGGTATAATCATACTCTTGTTCTGATAGCAGTCATCGTGTCTATAGTCAAAGGTGGTAAGAGTATGGGCGCTTATTGCTCTGTAATTGCACAATTCTCAAACAAAAAAGTGTTTCCTTGTGGCTAGCCCTGGGGGTTTTATAGCATCTTTTGAATTTGAATTCGACCATTCCCCCCACTTCTGAGTCATTAATGCCTTCTTGGCAGCAGATTGTCCCAAATATAGCTCTTAATTCATGTCTTAATTGCTCGCCGCCTGCTCCTCTTTGCCTTAAATTAGACATCTTGTCGTGAACAGTGACACCAATGGTCACCTCCCAACCTACCCGCGTGGCAACGTAGCCCCCTATGCACGGGCGTGACCCCTGTGACATATTGATCTTGCACGCAACCTCTTATCGCACAGCTCCCATACAAACTCTTTTATAGTCTCGTGCTCTCTTTCAACTGCTTGGAGCGCTGAGATTGTGCTCCCTACGGATAGTTAGTTGGTTGCACCACCTATGTGAGGCTTCAATTCACCTTCCAACCTAGTCTGTGGGCACTCCTCAATTACCCTCATGACAGTCAGTGCCACGCGTTCTTCCTTATGTGATGCACTCTCTTGGTTACTTTGTTTCGTAAGGTGCGGTCGCAGCCATGGTAGCAGAGCCACCAATTCTTAGTGGAAATCTTCTAATGCAGTAGTATGGCTGCCCATATCTTGTCTTGTCATTGTTAGTTTATCGACACAACATGTTTGCGCGATTTTGTTTTCTAGTTTGTTGATTTCTACATCCATTAACATGCTTTTCTTCCTCAGTCGTACCCGATCTTCTTCGAGTTTGTGAAGTTTAAGGTTTCCTCGTCGAATGGCTTCCTGTAATTGCATAATTCCTTCATCCAGGTCCTCATGTGCTGTCCCACCTATGAGAGCTATTGCGTGAGGATTTCCTTCTTCCAAAATTATGGTCTCAACTCTGCTCTTCAACTTCGGAATCATCTTCGTGCTCAGGCTTTTGCACATGGTCCTATAGGCGCATCGAACCGTTGGTACGTGCAGGTCCCAATCAGTTCATCTCCCCTGGTAAACCCTGTTCATGACTCCGCATACTTTCTTGAATGCTTCTACGTGGAACATTTGTGGTGCACGTCACCTTTCCTGTTGCTGCGTGCTGTTCTGATTTTCAATCCTTCGTTTGGGGTGTGCTTGAGTGGGCTGCACAACACATGTCTGTACCCATCTACATAGGTGGGTGTGCAAGTTGCTCCGTCCTTACCGCCCGATTCTCGTTTGAAGCTGGGGGTTTCAAAACCATAGGTGCATCATCCTTCTACATCTGTGCGAGTCCTCAAAATTTCCTTGATGTGTACCCCACCATCGTGCGGGTGTTGTGCGCAGTGCCCATTTCAACGTATCGAACCGTTGCTATTTTGGTACTGTGCTTTCCAATTTGCTCAGGAATTCATCCACCACTGTCAACCCATCATATGTCAGCAACTCTCTTGCTTCCGTTGTCACATAGCGTAGTAATCTAATCATCATGTTGCAATTCAGCGTTGTCACTTCATGCAACCGATTCTGCCATCGTTCTGCTTCTTTGTTTGAATCCGAAGTGTAGGAGCTTTCACGCTCCCACGAGATCCTCCCAGCTGCAGTCGGACTCACCCAATCCTGGTCTCATGCAGTTATCTTGTAAATACAATCAAGATCATCATCGCTTTCATCATCGCGCATTGGTTTAGTGTAGCACGCTCCTTCGGCTGGGTCCAGTGGGACTACTACGCATAGCGACTTTTTATTGAAGATCATTTTGCGCTTCTTTAGATTGATGAATCCATTCATATTGGTGGCCTAGTCTATTCCTAACAACATGGGATAGGGATTGCTGTCATCAACAATCTCTATTACTTCGAAATCTGTTTGTGTGCTCGCGCCTTCAATATCAATTGTTACCCCTTGCAACCTTCCCATGGGCAAAATCTTCTGTTGGTTCACCATTCGTAATTGAATAGGGGACCACTGTAACGTGGGCCTGCCCATACGTTCCCATGTTTGCTTCAGTAATACATTCGTGTCCGAACCCATATCTAGGATTACCTGATCCATTTCATACTCACCAATCTGTGCAGTCAACCTCATCTCCCTTCCAGTGCACAATGCATGCTTCCCCAATTTCTGGACTACGTGCGGTTTTCCTGACCCCGCGCACTTGGTGATCAGTTCTTGTAGTCCTTTAACTGACTTGTTGTCAAGCAACAATTTCATGCATGTCTCCAGAAAGGTAGTAAGCATTGAAGGATCCATTCCTGGCTCTGGTTGATCCTTACTACTTGAAGTGGACGCCTCTGCGAAGCTCTTCTTAGCTTCCATGAATGTCTCCTTTGCGTGTTCTTAGTCAAACTTGGGTTCCTTTGCAGGAGCCTTGTGAACACACGTACTTTCCTCTGGTTACTTTCCCTTGTCCTCTCCCGTGGTCGCACCACTTCTGAGCATCATGTTTACATTTGGGTCCTCTTCGCGCAGTTCAGACCTCATCATTTTTATATTCTTAGTCGGGGGAGGCTGGAATACCCATTTTTCGCTCATCTTTGTGATCAACGTAGGACAATTTATTGTTTCATGATCAAATTGAGCACAATACGTATAGGATATCCTCGTCGAGTTGGTACAGTAGCGGGCATAGTGCCTTGGTCCTCCGTAATTGTAACAAATTAACTATCTGTGGCCCCTTCCTAGTCCCATTCCTCCTCGTCCTCGACATCGCCCCTAAAATCCAGTGCGTGCCATCCCCGCATCTGGGTCGAGGGCTCGCATTTCGGTCTGCATCCTATAAGTTGGGGTCTAATCCATCATTAGCTCGTAATTGCGGCAAGTGCGCTCATCGTGGCCTATCGACCTGCAGAAATTACAAAACAATTGTTGGGGTGTCTGTGTATATTTCTGCAGCAAATGACAATTGTTAGTTGTGTGTTTTCCTCCTATCTGATAGATTTCACACCATAAAGCAGGTGCCACGCTCAGCCCTGCCTGTGCCTCTGGTCTCAACGGCATTGGCCCTCCTCCTGCCAAGTAGGTCGCGAACACTGGACAGTGATCCTTGTCATGACCTTGGCCTTTGAATTTTATGCACCATACTTCCTCGCGTGCCTCTGGTCGCGTTGCCCTATCCTACTTCAAGCTTTGCATTTCCAAACATAGATTATGTAGTTGCGCGTGGATTTGTTGAACTCCCAACCCAGGGTCCTGTATCCGGGTCTCATGTAATCTTATCGCCATCTCCAACGCTTCAGTGTGGGTAGAAAGTTTCTGCCATGACAGCGCCATCCTCAAGTGTGGTGTCAGAGATGCTACAAACCATGCGCGATGTTGTGCATCCGTTAGCGTCATATTGGCCTCGCAAATCGTACTCTTCAGCCTTTGGTCCAGATCCTAGGGGGTCTCGCCCGAAAGCATCGCAATCTCTTTAAACCCAATGATTGACTGGGTCTCTGATTTTGGCCTGCTAAATTCTCTTTTCAACGCATTCTGGATCTCTGCTATCCCTGCGTTTGGGTGGTCATTATAGTGCTTGATGTACCACATTAATGCACGATCCTACAACGCCCTCACTAATGTAGCCCTCTTAATGTTGTCATCTGTGACACCTTGTGCTTCCCATACTACTCTTACCACAAACCAGAATTGGTCTGGATCCTCATTCCCTACTCCTCTGAATATTGGTAGTTTGATCGCGCTCACCATACTGAACCGTGGAGGTGGTGGAGGTGGAGTGGGTGGAGATGGAGGTGAAGGAGGTGGAGTGGGTTGAGATGGAGGTGAAGGAGGTGAAGTGGGTGGCGGTGTGGGTGGTAACCACGAAATCCGCTGCTTTATCAAACTGACTGCGCTTCTCGGAGAAACTTTCACGAGCTCGCCCTCGCTCTCCTGCGAGGGTGAAATTAAGCCACTGTTTTCTAATTCTTCACTATTTCCGCTTTTGTAGATTCTTCCACTCCACGTAGTCCCAAACATTGATTTATTCGCATAACCCGCTTTTCACATAACAACATCTTAATCCAGGTATTCAAAGATTTAATGTACTTACCTCATAGTCCCTTGAGAAAACGTTGTTTTGCCTCGCTATAACTTACGGTTGTGTCCACCGCGAACTCAGTGATAAATCCTCCTATTATTTGGTTGAGCCAATGGTCCATAGCTCGTGCTATCTTATCTTCAGAGGCTTCCAGTCTGGGCACTAATTCTGGAGTCCACACTATTAGCTGGTCGAGCCTACACCTTCCCTGATTTTCGACTAACCTCGTAATCCACTCATACAGTTCAGAAGAAAAGGATGCAAAGAAAATCTCGTGGATTTCCGTATACACGTAGTGATCCAACCACTTTTTCTCAGATACTCGTGGAATTTTGTTTTCCTATGTCACGAACTCGTGAATCTTCTTGTCCAACCACTCTTCAGTTTCATTTTTTGATGGATTCCAGTGGCATGACATCAGACATCCCTTATGCAGATCTCGATCCCGACAATGGAACCACTTGTTGGCTTAGTGGGGCCTGATCAAGGTTCAGAAGTGATTTAGCCAAGCAAATCCCAGTACTACTGGCCCTTTTGACAACAGCCCGCAGAGCGTGGACTGAGGTCTCACCTGAAGTAGTATGGGAGGGTGTTAGAACCAAGTTTCCGCACCCTAGGGATATCTTGATAAAGTTTCTGGAGGTTCGCGGTCCGAACCTGTTCACTTGTGCTCTTCCGCGCAATTGTTTATCCTTCGCGACCTGTGACTACCTCCGCGCATCTCTGTAAGGGCACGAAGAAAGTACTACCCTGATCTCTATTCTTATTGCATTATTATATTAATGCTTAACTTAACTTGTGAGGGCCCAATATTCTTATTACTTCATTCAACATTCAGGTAAGTGCGTGTAATCATAAACAATATAAATGCATAAAGATAAATAGGAACATAGATGCATAATATTCCGAAACAAACTTATCTTTATTAGTATTCCTTTTCAAGTACAATCCCACTTACAGACTTGACTCCGCCCTGTGCACTCAGTTGTGGACTCTACTAGGCCTCTATGCACTCAGCGGCAGAGCCTCCTCCTACTACTACGACCCAATACACTTCAACTTTCCCCCTATGCTCTAATCATGCCTTCACATCTATCTATTACTTTCTTGCCACAAAATCTGTCTTTACACTTAGAGCCTTGCTCTATTTATACAATCCCATGGTCTGCGGACCATGGGTAAGCTGACACAACTTTACATTATTTTTCCATTCTTAGGGCATACAACCCTAAGACTCATCCTAGACTTTCGTGCTCCGCACCCGTACTTTACGGAGTCTTATAATACAATTGACCAAAACTTGAGCTTTAAGGCCCAAAACCTGCTACGGGGGATCCCATGCCTAACACTAAGGCTTAATGTAGATCTCTGACTTAGGCTCGCTTGACATCTTGCACTTGAACTTGTAACAGACCATCAACATTGTACACCAATTTGGTGTCTGGCTTGATCATGACCTTAAAATTGCATAATAATAATAATATATAATATTAATATGATACCCTGTTGTAAATTCTAAAATAATAAACCACATTGCCTATTTTATTTGATTAGCTTTATATTACAAAAGATTACAATTATAATTTATGTGATATATCAAAGCCTAATAGGGACAAATATAACAAAGAGTATTAGCTAAATGAGAGCTTGAGATTGATAATTTTTACCAAGAATCTTAAAAATACAAAAATGTAAAATTTTATATTTAGAAAAAAATTTTCACAACAAAATCATAAATTGTGAACATGTTGCAGACATCAAGCATGGAAGGTATCGCTCCTCCGCTTTGGCAGAGCATGCAGAAAAAACCAATCATCACATCTGCATTGAAGAGGCTAGGGTCATTGCTAGGATTGACCATTTTCATCACCGTAAATCTAGGGAAGCCTTAGAAATTGAAGAGAGACTTGTTAATTTAAATAGAGATAATGGTTGGAATATCAACGAATGCTGGATTCCCACTCTCTCTTCATATATATATAATAGATATATAATATATTTAAATAATTTTGTTATATAATATTTTTATTTTATTTAATATATTACTAATTTTTTTAAATAATGTTTGTTAATCCCTAAATATTTAAGTTAACAATATTGTTTATAATTTATTTTTATTTTTTTATACATTTAATAATTGTTACTAATATTATTATACATTATGGTTAATCCACCTAAACCTTTTAGTTATGAAACTTTAAAAAATTAGTGATATATTAGTTAATATTTGGGCTTATGAATTTACTTAAACCATTAATAATATTTTTAAAAATAATATATATATAATATTATTAATAAGGCTAAATAGGGGTTATAAAAGTTTTTTAATAAAATATTATTTTATTACGAAAGATTTAGTTAACATATTATAACTAACTGTTTATAAATATTTTTTATTAAAAATACCAATTATTAAATATTATTATTACAAAAAATTTAATAGGAATTTAAAATTCAATAATATTTTTATAAATTTAAATTTTTTAATTAGATTCCCTTATCTTTTTTTGTCAAAACTTAATTACTAATTTCTGCTCTGAGTCAAACTCGTTGTTACTCCCTAACGGCTAGTTAGCAACTCTCTACATCTATTTATTACAATGCATGGACTGGCTCCTCATCTTGTCGTGAAACGCTTGGAGGAGAATATCTTTTATGTAATTTTTACCGAAAAATGTTATTATAAAAATCATAATTATAATAATGGATTTTGATAAATTCTTTCGAATTAATTACATCATGAGTTTTTGGTCTATGTTTCGAACCATCTAATGTGGTTCATCATCAGGACAAAGGTGAAAAATCAGTCAGTCAAAATGTTTAAATAGCAAGGATGCATCTATTCTAGAGTTAGCCGTTAAGAAATCGCTGTTATGAATTAGCCGTTAAAAAATTAGTTGAATAAATTTATTATTATGTTGTTATGTTTTATTTTAATTTATTAATATTTTTAATTAAAATAATATTGAATTCAAAATTAGTTAGATTAATTTAATAATATAATAATATTGAATATTTGTAAATATATAATTAAAAATAAGATTAAAGTGGTTATTATTGAAAATGAATAATATTCAACAATTATATTTAAATATTATTATATTAAAAGATTGGATAATATTTTAATAGGGAGGTCAAAGAGGATATAAATTGCAATATAAAAATAAAAATAATCAATTATTAATTATTAAAAAAATTTTATGAAAAGAGGGCGGGGATCCAACTTCTACTTAACTTCCAACCATCATCCCTGTTAATACTAATAACACATTTTTCAATTTCAATGACTTCTTGAAGCTTCCTATGATGGAAGTGATCAATCTTGGTGATGACCTGGGAATCCTCGATGCATACATGGTCATTGGATTTCACTGCATATTCAGCTAAAGCCGAGGAACGAGAGCGGTTGTGCTTAATATCTGCTGCATGTTCTTGGATTTTCTGGTTAATGGAGCAGCTAGTTTCCCCAATGTAGGGAATCCCATAGGAACATGGGATGGAGTAGACCCCTTTCATGTCTTTAGGGTTCACAGGGTCTTTGAAAAATCTAAGAGAATTTCTAATGGTATTAAGGGGGTTTGAAGGTCATAGAAACTTTGTTCTTTTTGAGAATATGAGAAATCTTATCGGTGGTCCCTTGAATAAAAGGAAGTTGAATGTTGGAGTTTGTATCGTCACAAGAAAGTTTAATCCTTTCTTTACTAGCCCTTAGAAAAGCTTTGAGGCCTTGCTACATGCTATATACGTTATTTTCAAAAACTTTCAGAAGATGAGATTTTTCCTCTTCTAAGCGATTCTCATAAGAAATTCTTAGAGCACGAGTTACAAGGGTGTTGAGAACCCCGAGTTTTTGTGCTAGAAAATGATGAGAATTGGCATGAAGACACTGTTCAGTGTGCATTTTCTTGCAAAAAACCTGGTGATAGATAGTACCATCATCCATTCTAGAGATGAGAATATCAAGAAAAGGGAGACATCCATCTACCTAAATTTCCATCGTGAATTTGATGGAGTCAGATTGGGAATTAAGATGGTTGAGAAACAAATTTGATTTTTCACGACCATGGGGCCACACGATATTACTATCGTCAACAAACCTCTTCCATCGCTTGGGGTGGAGTGGAGCAAAGGCTAAAGCTTTTCTCTCAAAATCTTCCATGAATAAGTTGGCAACTATAGGGGAAAGAGGAGAACCCATTGCAACGCCACAAGTCTGTTCATAGAGCTCACCCTGGAAGCTAAAAAATGTAGAGGTAAGGCATAGACCAACCAATTTGGTTGTGTTCTCATCAGTAACACGATTAATGACAACGTCAAAGCTTTGATGTTGTTTCCCTTTATACTAATATCCCTATTCAAGAAGCCATCGATGTCATTAATTGTGTTACTGATGAGAACACAACTAAATTGGTTGGTCTATGCCTTACCTCTATATTTTTCAGCTTCCAAGGTGAGTTCTATGAACAGACTTGTGGGGTTGCAACGGGTTCTCCTTTTTCCCCTATAGTTTCCAACTTGTTCATGGAAGATTTTGAGAGCAAAGCTTTAGCCTTTGCTCCACTCCACCCCAAGCGATGGAAGAGGTTTGTTGACGATAATAATATCATGTGGCCCCATGGTCGTGAAAAATCAAATCTGTTTCTCAACCATCGTAATTCCCAATCCGATTCCATCAAATACACGATAGAAATTGAGGTAGATGGACGTCTCCCTTTTCTTGATATTCTCCTCTCTAGAATGGATGATGGTACTATCTTTCACTGGTTTTTTCGCAAGAAAACACACACTGAACAATATCTTCATGCTAATTCTCATCATTTTCCAGCACAAAAACTCGGGGTTCTCAACACCCTTGTGACCCGTGCTCTAAGAATTTCTTATGAGAATCACTTAGAAGAGGAAGAATCTCATCTTCTGAAAGTTTTTGAAAATAACGGCTAATAACATGCAGCAAGGCCTCAAAGCTTTCCTAAGGGCTAGTAAAGAATCAAGGATTAAACCTTTTCGTGAAGATACAATCTCCAGTGCTGAACTTCCTTTTATTTAAGGGACCACCAATAAGATTTCTCATATCCTAAAAAAGAACAAAGTTTCTGCGACCTTCAAACCCCTTAATACCATTAGAAATTCTCTTAAATCCGTCAAAGACCTCGTAAACTCTAAAGACATGAAAGGGGTCTACTCCATCCCATGTTCCCGTGGGATTCCCAACATTGGGGAAACTTGCCACTCCATTAACTAGCAAATCCAAGAACATGCAACAGATATTAAGCACAACCGCTCTCGTTCCTCGGCTTTAGCTGAACATGCAGTGAAATCCAATCACCATGTCTGCATCGAGGATTCCCAGGTCATCACCAAAATTGATCACTTCCATCATAGGAAACTTCGAGAAGCCATTGAAATTGAAAAATATGCTATTAATCTTAACTAGGACTATGGTTGGAAGTTAAGTAGAAGTTGGATCCCCACCCTCTTTTCATAATTTTTTAAAAATAAATATAGTAATTAATAATGGATTATTTTATTTTTATATTGCAAGTTATATCCTCTTTGACCTCCCTATTAAAATATTATCCAATATTTTAATATAATAATATTTAAATATAATTGTTGAATATTATTCATTTTTAATAATAACCATATTAAACTTATTTTTAATTATATATTTACAAATGATGAATTATTATTATATTATTAAATTAATCTAATTAATTTGAATTCAATATTATTTTAATTAAAATAAAACATAACAAAATAACGATAAATCTATTCAAATAACTTTTTAACGGCTAATTCATA
>APFE031577472.1:1980-30974 GCA_000404065.3 Pinus taeda
TTACCTTGTAGCCTTTGTCTTCCATTGCCGAGATGGACACTAGGTTCTTTTTGAGGTCAGGTACATATAATACATCCTGTAAGTGGATCATATTACCTTGATTCAATTTGAGAGAGACATCGCGTACACCTTTCACGGGATATTTCATATTATCTCCGAGGACAATTTCCAAGTTAGTTTCTTTCTCTATCAGATTATGGAGAACTTCTTTGTAACCAGTGAAGTGCCTTGAGGCACCACTATCAATGAGCCAAATTCCCATTGAGTCCGAAGGAGCAGAGGTAGATAGAGTAGCTGGTAGATAATATTCATCCTGCTTATTTCTAAGAAACAAAGCTTGATTTGCATCATTTACTTTAAGTAAATTCACCAGTCTATCATAGATTTCCTTGGAGGTGTTCAGGTCGGAGATGTAGGCCATCAAGTGCTTGTCGATAGAGTCCCGGATGATCTTCTTTGTTTTGACTTCTCTGGTTTCCCATTTGTTCCTGGCAGCAGTGGATGCATTTGATGGAGGCTCAACAATATTGCCTCTCACATGGTCCAACACTCCTTGATCTTCTAAGGTTAGATCGATAGACACCTTCCATCCGTGATAATCAGCTTTCTCACGCAGCTTGTCCTCGGCAGGAAAGAGTGATGAGGACCCCATAGTTCTTTTAGGATAGCCTTGCCAATATTCTCTTCGGTGATTGCTCTTGCTCTTGCTCGGGCATTGTCTTCACCTCAGCTCCGATACCATGTTAAGTTATGGTATGTTCTATGCTTATAACAGTTCACTTATCTTTCTTATTATTATTCACAGATTAGCAATCACATGTACATAAAGTAAAGTGCAGATAGAACATTAAACGATCGACAGAAAACAAGCCAAGACAAGAGACACAAGATGTGGCGGCTAGCCAGGGACAAACCCTAATGTGGGGAAACCCTTTGATCAAATCTTCCTTTATCTTCAATAATCCAACAGAGAGAAATAGGACATAAATCTGATTTACATCAGCAGCAACAAACCATAGATTAGTCCCAAACTAGGACAGACAATATCTTGCAAACCAACCTTCGGATCGACTTGATTCCACCTCCAAAAAATGTGGCCTTCAGAGCAGATCCAAATGGACCTACAGCGCAGTTCTGAGGAAGGAGTCTTCTAGTCAACGCTGGTCAAACTTCGGTTTTGCAGTTTCAGCCCTAAAATCTGCACCTTCCTTCCACATGTGTGAGAGAGAGTCTCTTTTCTGCGCAGTAGAGAAGAGCCTCTTTTCTGCGTAGGAGACAGAGAGAGATGTGATGAGATGAGTGAGTGCAAATGAGGAAAAGTCCTCTTGTATTTATACACAACTGTTGATGTTTGAATAGATGTGACTGTTGGGCTTCTGAGCCTACATGAGTTGTAGGTTGGCTTGATAATTATTCCATAATCAAAATAAATTCATATCTCCATAAATTATTATCGGAATTGGATGATCTGTATATCAATCCTACACCTCTCAACGAGAGGAATCTAATAAAAATATTATCATCCATGAATAAGACAGCCCACATTTTAACATTTGGACACTCCTTCGCATAATGATAGAACTTATTGTAAGGCATCTACCTTTACTGCCACCCTTAGATCCGGAATTCTCATTGAAGTGATCTTTAGGTAGGCCGTCAGAAGCTTCCGCTGCGCCATTGTGATAATGTTCTCTGCTTCAACTTCACCCTTGGTGAATTTGAAGAGGAATGAGGAACCCATTGAGCCTTTTGTCCTTTCTCAACTGTCTTCGGTGATTGCTCTTTCACTCTTGCTTGGGCTTTGTCATCACCTCAACTCTGATACCATGTTAATTTTAGGTATGTTCTATTCTTAGAGCAATTTATTTCAATTTTCATAATTAGCTCAATATCTTTCCCAGATTAGCAATCACATCAGCATTAAAGTAAATTGCAGATAGAACATAAACATAGATCGCAGAAGACAAGCCAAGATAGGAGGACACAAGATGTGGCGCTAGTGAGGGACAAACCCCAATGTGGGGAAACCATTGATCAATTCTTCTTATATGTTCTTCAATATTTCAACAGAGAAAGAGAGAGAGAGAGAGGGAGATAGTACATTTACAACAGAAGTCAACACTTTGACTAGAATTAAATAAGAACATAGATCATCTCTAAGTAGATGATACATGAGGTAGCTAAATTCAGTTGAAGACATGCTACTTCAACTGATTCTCCCAGGTGACTCCATCACCCATCGTAGTGCTGCACTTCGTCATCACGCTGCACCTCACTGTGCTGCATCGTGCTGCACCCATCATCACTATGTTGGACCTCATTAACATGTTGTACACTTGATTGCATTTGCTGCTGTCCCACTATTTAGCATTATTGTGCCATGTCATAGCTTGCTGTCCCAAGTACCAAGCTCCAACAAGCACCCTGTCCTGCTGTACCACTTACCATACTGCTGCCCCTTGTAGCACCATGCTGTTGTCCCACTGTTTAGCATTGCTACTGTTGTCCCAATGTGCTTTTACTGCCACATCTTATTGCTGCTATTATGTTGCCCATGCATCTTGCTGCACTATCACATTAATATGCATTCAAACTTCATGGGTCACCTTGCTGTTGCTGTTGTCCCGTTGTGACATCATTGCACTATGCCATTGTACGGCTGCCCCACTGTAATATAAGCTGCTGGTAAGAACTTCTTGTGACAGTATATAGAATCTTGTCATAAATGAAGAGACCTCTCCAATGACCCAACACAAGTAACCATACTTCTGCACTTCTGTTTATGGGCAGTGTTTTGGTCACTGGTTAGGGCTCCCACAACCCAACAGTCATGCCCAAAACACCTTAACTTTACGACCTTGTTTCCTCTTCAAGTTATGTGACCTTGTTGTTTGAGGAGGCACCTACAGGTCTATGTTTGACCCTCAAAACAACACATATAGGCCTGCGGCCTAGTCACAACAAAAGGTCCCTTTACTCAACTGTCACAAGAGATATCCTTGTGTTTTCTTGCCCAGAACAGTCCCAAATTATGGCAGCCCTCAACAAGGTACTTCAGCCCTCCTTCCAGCACTCGGTCACCTGAATAATGTCCCTACAACCCCCCGTTAGTCTGACTTCATTACTATGGCTAGCACATGTTGTAATTGTCTTGGGCTGCGGGGAGGTATAACTTGTTAAGGCCTCCTCTATAGATGCGTCCAGGGCTTGTAGTAACCTTCCTTGACTGTGGCTAGGTACAACTTCTTAAGGCCTCTTCTATAGCTGTGTCTAGGGCTTGTAGTATCCCTCCTTCTGGACTGCTTCCTCTAGGTTATGTGTAGAACCTAGGGCTGTGCTAGGACTGCGGCTAGGGAAGATTGTAACCCTCCTTGACTACTGCGTCTTAGGGCTACTTCCTCCTAGATTATTCGCACACTAAAACCCAAAACAAGTGGAGAGAAATCAAAAGTGAAGTGTGTGTGAAATGACTCTCAAGTAATGTCCTTTTTATACTAAAACGTTGAACACATGAGTTTTATTTGGTTGCTGGCCAACCTTGACGAATTGTCTTATAACACAAATAAATTCATAACTCCATGAATACTTATCGGAATCGGATGATCTTTAGATCAATCCTACACCTCTCTATGAGAGGGATCCAAGAAAAATATCAGCTGCCATAGATAAGATGACCCACATGGATTTTGGGCCTAGTTGCCAATTTTAACAGATAAACTATAGAATAGGCCATAGGATTCTTCTTATGATTTGTGCCATCAACGAGCCTTTATTGGATTCAATTTTAAGTATTGCATCAATAGAATACTTAGTTGTTCAGAAGGAGAACCGAAAACCTTTTCGATTTCCTTCAAACCTCGGGAATAAGACATTTCAAGGTTTGGAATTGAAGCCCTATATGGGGGCCGATTCACTGAAATGAAGACTACAGGTATTTAATGATCCTTTACCAGTCAAGCTGCAGAGATATGGTATGCAAGGTTGTGCTTGTTGTGAGATATGTCACTTGTCAAACACCCATCTGCATGACACAAAACCCTCTGCAAACAAACTTTAATGCACATAAACTAGATCTGTTATTTGCAATCCTTCGCTAGTTTGAGATGCCAAGTGAATATAGCCTTAACAGGATTGGAACAATTGAGAGATATGCCTGCAATAAGGTAACCAACAAATTCCTCAACAAAACCAAAACAAAACAAGCCCTATCCACTTCGTTTGATCTGACCTTTTCCATAGGGCCTGTTACCCACCATTTTGGTGGGTAATATCCCTAGGAGAAAATTTTTCTACAAGATGGTCCTCCGCTGGCAGCCAACAACCCCTTGCAGCGATCATCTAGCTCATTGTGCCTTTTCTCTGCCACCTGAGCCAACTATGTGGTCCCTTGCCCAGCTGTCATGATTGTATGTTTGAAGGTGGGCCTCCCGAATCTAAAGGTATGCCTTGTCATTTTGAAATTGAGTTTTGTAGTTTGCTTATCATGGACACTTCTAGGCATGGATTAATGGGGGGATTCAACAGAAATAATGGGCTAGGTCTGTGCTTCTATCCCCTAGACCCCTTGTAGGAATTAACCTTGGCTTCTAGTCTCGCGGGATCTCTTTTACTGACCATTTGGTTTCAAGGGTGGTATTTCATGGGAAACCCCGATTTTGGTTGCATGGTCCCCCTCCCTTATCCGCTTATATTACCCTCTTTACACTCATTATTACCCCATCCATCATTTCTACAACCTGGGTCCACATTCCTTCATTGGGTCCACATAAGGTCAACTCCCCCCTTCCCCTTGCTCACACCTTGGGTCATGGCTTGGAATGAAGCCTAGAGGTTGATGCAGCGAGAAAGAAAGTTAAAAGCATATATGGCCACATTCAACAAGAAAATTACAACAAAATGCAAAAGATGGTTGGGACAAAAACATTTAGCACGTGGGAAAAATCCAATACATGAGCTCTACCCCATCATTATGGCCATCACCCTAGTTCCAACAAGTTCTATGAGCCTTCTTCATCATATAGGAACCCATGATTGTCCCAACCCCTAGTGGGCGATGACCGGCTCCACCTTAAAGGGGGGAATTCACTGCTATATCTTATACATTGTGCTTTAACCCCTTGAGCCCCAAGCAGTTAATCAAAGGAAATCATTAAAAGGAAAAAGGAATATAAAGAAGGGTGGAAAAATCGAGGCCAGGGAACCTCATGAGCACAATTGCTCCCTCCTACACCTTATAAACCCAAGTGTGGGCTTCCCTGTTATTAGCTGCCCTTGTGCCCCAGCATGTGACCTAGGGCTACTTTTTTCACCTATTTTCCACATGCTACCACCTTTTGACAAATGTACCTTGACTATATTATCCCCTTTAGAAGCTAAAACAACCTAATAAGGTACTTGGTTAACTCCACTGGGAGTTTAGGAGACATTGGCACATCCTGAAGCCCATTATGGAAGGGCAGGCCATTATGAAGTCCCCACCTATGGTCCATGATTACGTAAGATCATTTGCTCAATTTTTCTAATGATTTGTTGTACGGGAAGCCTAGGGGATGCATTGGATCTTATGCAGGATTGCAGATGGTTTCCATTTAGGGTTTGGTCCTAAGTTGCAGGAAATGTAGGGTAGGAGGCCGTTTCTGTACGGAAATGGAAATGAAACCCTGAAACGTGTGTGGTAGGTCCTTGAAACGCGTTTCCGGCCGTACTGGCACATTTCTCGATGCAGAAACGTGGCCAGTACAACCGGAAAGGCGTTTCATGGCCGTACGACGAACGTTTCCACTTGTAACTTGTGTTTTTTTAATTTGTTTTCTAATTTATTATTAGGTTTTCCTAAAGTTATAAAAGTGAACTTTTGCCCTAGTGTTGATATGCAGTTCATCAGGAAGTTTGAGGCATATGCAGTTCATGGTAATGTTAAATTCTTAAAGTAAAAGTGATATTCTCCTTTATTTTTCATTTTCATCCTTTTACTTAAATTTTTAAAATTACCATGAAATGACTCAGGATGTTTGAGAGTGGTTTCGCCCTCATTGGATTTCATATGGAGAAAGTAGAATTTTAGATCTCACTCAAAATCTAGCAAACTTATCTATTTTTCAGGATTTCAGGATTAGGGGGATTGCAATGTTTCCATTGGATTTTATCATGTACTAGGGTATGGAACTTTGTATTTAATCAAGAGAACCAAGCCCTCTATGCAGGGGAGACTCCAATATCAAGCGCATGTAGGGTACTAGGGTATGAACTTGTATTTTAATCAAGAGCACTAAAGGTCGTTCAACTATGTAGGAGGAGACTCCTAATCAAGCACGAGACAAGAAATTAGAAATTTCTCGTGGCTGATTTTGGGATATCTATTTTCATTATGTGATCATTCAATGAGTAAATGTGATGTAATTTAGAGACTTATAGTTTATGCATTGACAATTGACAATTTTATCATAATGTAATAAATTAGAATGTATCATATATGCTTTATGATTGCACATATTTCTTAAATGTCCTAATATATATATATATATATTCGCATTTCCCCGTTTCAAATATTTGGGGAGGTCGTGTTTCGTATCGCTTCCCGTTTCGGAAACTCGTACCTATTTCCCCGTTTCGGGCAACCTTGGTTTGGTCTCCTTATACGGGGTCCTAATCCTCTAGAGGGCTACATTGACACATATAGGGTGAGAATTGAGATCCATGGGCCTCCACAGCAGTAGATTGTAGTTCATGGATCCCCACAACCATTCAGAGATTGCTCGTGGTTCACTTATTGGATGAGGAGGATGCACCTGATCCATCATGCTTAGCTGGCCCCATATCTACACCATACTCTCAACAGATGATCCAGAACTTTTACGATGATCTGGCATCTCCTACATTATCACCATAGCCCTTGAGGGAAACCTATAGGCACCTTCGATTTGTTTGGAGACCCATGGGGACACTTCTGTGCCCCCACAGTCATTTGGAGCACCCTGGGTTATTACAAGGGTTCAACCCCTTGTCCACTACTTTTGAGAGTCCTATTCTTCATTGTGGCACCAACTGATTAAGCCTCTTACAGGGTCCTACGACATGCATAAATTATTATTTGACCTCTTGAGAGGCTTACTTTTTCATTTGTGAGCTAGTTTGGTAGGCTTGTCACCAAAAGGTTGTATTATTAGCACATTATTTTATTTTTGGGCTTATGTAGGCCAAGGAGGCTAATTCAAAATCCTTAGATGTGTATAAATACAAGTGAGGTGAGATCATTTCGCATCATCACTTTGGATTTGATCTCTCTCTTCTTTAGAGAATTTCGCACTTTTTGCTAGAGGATGAATTGGAGGATCTATGGATGAATTTTGATGTATGGTTATTGGTTTATCTTCTCTTGGAGCTTCTTTATTGTCATTTGTGAATGGTTGGATATACTCTACTGCATGTAAGTACATAATTTTGATGTTATTCTTGTTACTTTTGTGATATATGTTGGATTGGGATTTTTGACAAAAGCAGGGCATCGCCTGGTGCTTCTTGGGTTGACATCAATCACAATCACATATCAACAATCTCCCCCTTTGGCATTGATGGAAACACACGTACTCCCCCTGTGATCACTGCTCCCCTTGACTCCATGCCTCTCATCTTCCTAACTCGCTTTCTCTCCCCCTTTGACATCAATGGCGAAGGATGATTCCCCTTGACAAACTGCTAGTTGATGTGTACTTGTAACTTGCCTCTCTCCCCCTGTCTGCTTGGGTAGATAAATGGCATTTCAATGTGAACTTGGGTCATGGCTTGGAATGAAGCCCAGAGGTTGATGCATCTAAAAAGAAAGTTAAAAGCATATATGGCCACATTCAACAAGAAAAGTACCACAAAATGCAAAAGATGGTTGGGACAAAAACATTTAGCACGTGGGAAAAATCCAATACATGAGCTCTACCCCATCATTATGGCTATCACCTTGTTTCCAACAGGTTATATGAGCCTTCTTCATCATACAGGAACCCATGATTGTCCCAACCCCTAGTGGGCAATGAACCGCCCCACCTTAAAGGGGGGAATTCACTGCTATATCTTATACATTGTGCTCTAAACCCTTGAGCCCTGAGCAGTTAATCAAAGGAAATCATAAAAAGGAAAAAGGAATATAAAGAAGGGTGGAAAAATCGAGGCCAGGGAACCTCATGTACCACGATTGCTCCCTCCTACACCTTAATAAACCCAAGTGTGGGCTTCCCTATTATTAGCTGCCCTTGTGCCCCAGCTTGTGACCCAGGGCTGCTTCATTCACCTGTCTGCCACATGCCACCACCTTTTGACAGGTGTACCTTGACTATATTATCCCCTTTAGAAGATGAAACCACCTAATAAGGTACTTGGTTAACCCCACTGGGAGTTTAGGAGACATTGGCACATCTTGAAGCCCATTATGGAAGGGCAGGCCATTATGAAGTCCCACCTATGGTCCATGATTACGTAAGCTCATTTGCTCAATTTCTCTAATGATTTGTTGTACTGGAAGCCTAGGGGATGCATTGGATCTTATGTAGGATTGCAAATGGTTTCCATTTAGGGTTTGGTCCTAAGTTGCAGGAAATGCAGGGTAGGAGGACGTTTCCATACGGAAACAGAAATGAAACCCTAAAATGCGTGTGGTATGGCCGTGAAATGTATTTCCGGCCGTACTGGCACGTTTCTTGATGCGGAAACGTGGCCAGTACGGCCATAAATGCGTTCCATGGTTGTACGATGCACGTTTCCACTTGTAACTTGTGTTTTTTTTTAAATTTGTTTTCTAATTTATTATTAGGTTTTCCTAATGACTTCTAGTTGCTTCTAGATGCCTGTCTAAAGTTATAAAAGTGAACTTTTGCCCTATTGTTGATATGCAGTTCATCAAGAAGTTTGAGGCATATGCAGTTCATGGTAATGTTAAATTCTTAAAGTAAAAGTGATATTCTCCTTTATTTTTCATTTTCATCCTTTTACTTAAATTTTTAAAATTACCATGAAATGACTTAGGATGTTTGAGAGTTTCACCCTCATTGGATTTCATATGGAGAAAGTAGAATTTTAGATCTTACTCAAAATCTAGCGAACTTATCTGTTTTTCAGGATTTCAGGATTAGGGGGATTGCGATGTTTCCATTGGATTTTATCATGTACTAGGGTATGGAACTTGTATTTAATCAAGAGAACCAAGCCCTCTATGTAGGGGAGACTCCCAATAATCAAGCGCATGTAGGGTACTAGGGTATGAAACTTGTATTCAATCAAGAGCACTAAGGTCGTTTGACTATGTAGGAGGGGACTCCCAATCAAGCACGAGACAAGAAATTAGAAATTTCTCGTGGCTGATTTTGGATATTTCTATTTTCATTATGTGATCATTCATGAGTAAATGTGATGTAAATTTAGAGACTTATAGTTTATGCATTGACAATTGACAATTTTATCATAATGTAATAAATTAGAATGTATCATATATGCCTTATGATTGCACATATTTCTTAAATGTCCTAATATATATATATATATTTAATATATATATATATATTATAATATATATATATTCGTGTTTCCCCGTTTCAAAAATTTGGGGAGGTCACGTTTCGTATTGGTTCCTGTTTCGGAAACTCGTCCCTGTTTCCCCGTTTCGGGCAACCTTGGTTTGGTCTCCTTATATGGGGTCCTAATCCTCCAGAGGGCTACATTGACACATATAGGGTGAGCGTTGAGATCCATGGGCCTCCACAACAGCAGATTGCAATTCATGGATCCCCACAACCATTCAGAGATTGCTCGTGGTTCACTTATTGGACGAGGAGGATGCACCTGATCCATCATTCTTAGCTGGCCCCATATCTACACCTTACTCTCGCCAAATGATCCAGGACTTTTACGATGATGTGGCATCTCCTACGTTATCACCATAGCCCTTGAGGGAAACCTATAGGCATCTTCGATTTGTTTGGAGACCCATGAGAGCACTTCTGTACCCCCACAATCATTTGGAGCACCGTGGGTTATTACAAGGGTTCAACCCCTTGTCCACTACTTTTGAGAGTCCTATTCTTCATTGTGGCACCCACGGAATTGATTAGGTCTCTTACAGGGCCCTACGACATGCATAAATTATTATTTGACCTCTTGAGAGGCTTACTTTTTCATTTGTGAGCTAGTTTGGTAGGCTTGTCACCAAAAGGTTGTATTATTAGCACATTATTTTATTTTTGGGCTTATGTAGGCCAAGGAGGCTAATTCAAAATCCTTAGATGTGTATAAATACAAGTGAGGTGAGATCATTTCTCATCATCACTTTGGATTTGATCTATCTCTTCTTTAGAGAATTTCGCACTTTTTGCTAGAGGATGAATTGGAGGATCTATGGATGAATTTTGATGTATGGTTATTGGTTTATCTTCTCTTGGAGCTTCCTTATTGTCATTTGTGAATGGTTGGATATACTCTACTGCATGTAAGTACATTATTTTGATGTTATTCTTGTTACTTTTGTGATATATGCTGGATTGGGATTTTTGACAAAAGCAGGGCATTGTCTGGTGCTTCTTGGGTTGACATCAATCACAATCACATATCAACAATCTCCCCCTTTGGCATTGATGGAAACACACGTACTCGCTCTATGATCACTGCTCCCCTTGACTCCATGCCTCTTATCTTCCTAACCCGCTTTCTCTCCCCCTTTGACATCAATGGCGAAGGATGATTCCCCTTGACAAATTGCTAGCTGATGTGTACTTGTAACTTGCCTCCCCCTCTGTCTGCTTGGGTAGATAAACGGCATTTCAATGTGAACTTGGGAGAATCCCAAGTTTTTGTCGAAGATACTCAAATGTCTCACGCGGTAAAGGTTTAGTGCATAGGTGAGCTATTTGCTCCTTTGTCCCAATATATTCCACCTTTATGTTCCTCTCTGCAACCTGCTTATGGACAAAATGATATTTGATAGGAATGTGTTTGGTTTTTGAGGGTATGACATGATTTTTGGAGATGCTAATAGTGTTGGTGTTATCGCATAACATCGGAATGGGCTTATCAAACTTCACCTGAAGATCCTGCAATATTTGATTCATCTAGAGGGCTTGCATACAAGAAGTTGTTGCTGCTATGTACTCTACTTCCGTTGTCGATAAGGAGACCGAAGACTGCTTTTTGCTCAAACATGATACAAGACAACCACCTAGGCAGAAAGCAGCTCCAATGGTGCTTCTACTATCATAAGGTGGTTGTAGCATTCTTTATGCAACATTCCAATCCTAATTGCATAAAAAAAATATCCCTCTTAGATTGTTTGCATGATTCCATAAGCCCTAGGGTTTACTTGTCCCGTATCTCTCCCTTCGACTACCATTTAACAAATAAAAAATCATTTACATTTCTTTGTTTTATGAAATCTGATATAAATTTCTAAATATCGTAAATTGGATTTCATGTCAATTCTAAATATTTTACATAGACACTAACCTTTCATTTTAGACTTGATTTTATTTGATCATAACTCTGAAACTGCACTTAAAGTTCATTCTTCAATCAAAATTATGGTTAAGCCTAACATGTTTTTCATTTTTCATATCAATAGCTTGGGTTATCTTTACACTCAGCAAATCTAGAAATTAAATTTCTGCAATAAAAATAAGATTTGCAAGTTACCTATTGGTTATTTTTTTATATCTTTAAACAGGTTTAAAAAGTGGTTTTCACCACTTCTTCATATCTGGAAATTACCTTCAAATATACCATAAACCAGATTTGTGTTATAGATTTAATGTGTGGTTTTTTTATGTCTAGCTGGATCTAGTTGGTGTATGCTTTCGTCTCTTAATGCTGGAATTTATTTGTATGAACATCACATTATTGTATCTTCTATGTGTTAAATCTTCTTTGCAAGTCTTATCTCTGTTTGAGTTTAGCTCATGTGGTGATATTTCTAAGTGTAAATCAATATATCATACTTCATCGTAAATCAAATTTACATCCAAAGTCTAAGGATCTCATTAGATATATTATTAATAGAATTGGTCATTTAATCACAACATCTAGGGTTACCCTCCTTGGCCTTAAAAAGAGCTAGCAAAAATTGAGAGAACTGTGCTGAGGTGCCACTGGTACTTGTCCTAGGTTTCTCAATGTTGCGTCTATGGATAAGGGCTTTTTCAACCTGGATGTGAGCTGAAATTTATTTGTATGAACATCAAATTATTGTATCTTCTGTGTGTTAAATCCTCTTCACTTTGCAAATCTTATCTCTATTTGAGTTTAGCTCATTTGGTGATATTTCTAAGTGTAAATCAGTACATCATACTTCATCATAAATCAGATTTATATCCAAAGCCTGAGGCTCTCATTTGATATGTTATTTATATACTTAGTTCATTTAATGACAACATCTCCGTATACCCCCCTTGGCCTAAAGCGAGCTAGAAAAAATTGAGAGGAGAATTATACTGAGGTGTCAGTGGTACTTTTCCTAGGCTTACCTTGAGGTTGCATCTGTGGATTAGGACATTTTCCACTTAGTGGTGAGTTGAAGAAGTAACATAACTCAAGCATATATTTGTTTTCCTTAAAAGGGTTGCATAGTCATTCTTTTACCGAGTCAAGGATCTCCCTTCTAACTTATTAATTTGTAACCAGCTATATCTGTAATGGTCAAGCGTATGTATACTTTGCTAAGGTGTGTTGATTTTTACCTGCAGGAGCCTCAGAAATTGCGGCTTACACGGGTTTATACCAGACTTTAGTACCATACCTTCTCTCAGATATTTGTAAGTTCAGAAATTCAACTGTATTTGCAGATGCAACTACATTGGATATGTTTCTTCCACTTCAATCTTTATGAAGTTCCTTTCAGTCAGTGATGTGTCCAAGATGACAATCTATTGGATTCTTTTATGCTAAACATTCTCATTTACTGTGCAGAGATCTGAGTTATAATGAGCTGACAGGAAGCATTCCATCAAATAAGCTGTCTTCAAACATTACTACTATGTAAAATTTCTCAGGATCAAATTTACACTTCTGTTATTCTGGAAAAATAACTAGTCATTGATCTGACATAAGTAATGACTCTTAGATATATTTGCACACATTTACATTTCTGATCTGCATTGTTAGGATTTTTCATTTGATTACTGTCTTGCACAATCTTGCAGTGATCTATCACATAATAAGCTTAAAGGACCAATACCGTCAAGCTTTGCAGGGTTGCCTTTACTTCAAAAATTGTAAGAACCCCTTCTATTGGCTATAAGTTGCTTTCGCAAACCACGTTACTTTCAGTTTGTATTACATTGACACCGAAAATGAACGTCTTCATATTCTGGCATAATGGATATTGTCATAGCAAAGTGGATTCTGACCAACTGTCATTCATTATTGGTGAAAGCAGCACACAAAGAAAAGAAACAAAGTGATCTTACACTGAATCATGTTTGACATTTTCTTTCACTTTGACACGAAATATTGATGCGACTTCACAAATGAAAGAAAAATATGAATACGTGGGTGAAGTTTTCTTAATAAAGTAAAATAGAAATGAATATTATGATTTATCCATGGGAACAAAAATGTAGCGTATTGCCTTTCAGATGACCATTACTGAATATAAAGCACCAAACATGTGCTTATTTGAAGAATTATTTTCTCCTACAGATTACTTGATAACAATCAGCTGACTGGCTTTGCTCTATCTGACAACGGGTCAAGCATCTCATTCAATTCTACCGGAAAACTCTTGCTGTAAGTTGTCTATTAATTCATGCTTATTGGTCAGAAAATTTAGCATTTCTTGCCACCGATAGCATGTATAGCTTCTTTTAAATTGTGGTAGAAGTTCTTTTCTATGCATGCAAATTTTATTCATTTGCATTTCTATGTAACTTGTTGCTTTACTTGTAATTCTTAATATTTAAAGATAAACTGCGAAGTATGCTGTCTGTACGTATTGCAGGGATTTACGAAACAATAATGTAACTGATATAAATCTTTTGGAAGAATCATCTCCAAATATTACTTTGAGGTAAGATAATATTTTGCCATTTTGGCCTTTATTTGGTTTCCTTTAAATTGACGGCTTTATAGTGCTTCTCCAATTTCAATATATATATGTATATGTATATGTATCTATATATATATATTTTTTCCATTCTTGCTCTTGCCATTGACATTGACCGGAGGAAGTTGGAATATATTTAGCCTTTGACTTGGAAGAGAAAACCTGATGTCAAGGCACAAAGAATGGACAAACCAGCATTTTGTTTTTATGAAATCCTTGATGAATATATTGTTAGCTTTAGTTTTGGAGCCTATGCCGATTCCACTACATATTACTCACTACTTGAACGTCCCGCTGTAGATTCTACTTAACTATTGATGTTCTTATTGCGGATTGTTCAATCCAGAATTTTGGTTCCTTACTTTCTACCTATCATGTAACCATTTGTTTCGTTGATGAAATGTCAGGTTGGATGGGAACCCTGTCTGCAGGCAAGTGAGGATATACGATATATCTAAACTTTGCAGTTCGGGGAATGGTGGTGAAGATGCCTGTGGAAGCTCAAGCGACAACAATACCGCATGCGGTCCATATTCATGTTCATCACATTACTATGGGCACAATTCAACCTCTAACTGTTTTTCAGCTCTCATTGAAGTGGGATATCGTCTCAAGAGTCCTAGTTTCTCATTTTTCCCTCCATATATCAAGATGTTTGGAGACTACCTCACATCTGAGTTGAACCTGGAGTTAAATCAATTATCCATAGCCTGGTATAGTTGGTCACCAGGTCCTAGACTGGATATGAACCTGAAGATCTTTCCTCCTAAAGATCCATCGGTTGGGGAGTTAAGCCAAAGTCGGATTCTGCAAATACAGAATAGATTTACTGCATGGAACTTTACGAAAAATGAGATATTGGGACCATATGAATATCTCAGTTTTACATCATATAAAGGTATGCCTTTCACCTTAATTCTCTCTGCATTCCTTTTCATTTCTATTTTCTGCCTTTTCTGCTTGTGGGTATTACTTTGCCTGTTAGTTTGTAATAAGGTATACAATTGATTTGCATCTGGTACTAGATCTATTTATTACTAATAGTGATTTTCTCCTTTCCTTCTGCTTTTTGTTGCACCTGACTTTTTTGAGTAATTGTTTGTTGAAATCAACTTGAATTTTTAAGTTTCCTAAAAATTTGAGAGGTCTAGAAAATATTAAGATTCATACAGATTTGATTTGCCACTTAACTGTTGCCATGAAGATTATTAAGAATGATAAAAAATATAAAAGGTGAGCTTAAAGTAAACATTCGTGTTTTATTAGAAACACGAATGTGATTTTTTTCTCTTTTGACTGCCATCCCTGTGTGCTTACCCTAATTTTCAGAATTTAGCAAGATTTATTGGACAAACAATTACTTGATAGATTTTTAATAGAGATTTAATACTAGTGGGTTTCTATACCAGTGTTGCCAACCGTGCGATTCTTTCACGAAAACATTGCCATGGCGCAATTTTTTGGGCTTGACAATAGTATTGGCTGAAAAAATCGACGATTTTTTCCTTGTTTATATTATCACAATATTATCGAAAAAATTGCCAAAAAATCACAAGTCAACTAAAAATATTGCCCTGCCATGCCTAGGTTGTATTATAACTCAATTTTTTGTTTGTTTGTTTCATTTTTCCAAACGAAGGTCATGGGATTGAGTATAGGGAAGAAGGAGAACAGATTTTCTAAGGCAAAGGAGGAGAAAAATACTGCTTTTATGAGCCAATTCTGATTTTTTTTGCACTATGCAACGATTTGCCTCAACAGGCCATGTACTTGCAGGTATGGGCATCAAATTTGACCTTGGTTTGTTTGTTTGTTTGTTTGTTGTTTTAATTCTTTTTTAGCTCTTTCTTGGGTTTTCAGTGATCCATTTTTTGTACATGATTTTGTTAGGGGGAGAGAGTGCATTTTTTTACATTATTATTTCATCGAGTGGATAGGGTTTCTTGATTGTAAAGTGCTGACTTTTTAATTGCTTTTGTGCCATAGCTTCAATCTTACATTGAAGGCTAAAATGCTGAGAATTTCAGACCCTTTGTGGAATATGGTGAACCCAAGGGGGGGCGGTTCAATACACAAATTGGAGTTGCGAGTTGTCTAGGAAGCACATGACAAGGGGAATATCTTGATTGAGATACCACCTTGCACAAATTCTAGGACATGACATAGAACTTTGAACAAATATATCTCCATGAATCATCTTGTTGACATTGATGGACCCGCCAACATTCAGGGGATCTCCCCAGTATGAAATCCCAACTAGACCTCACACTGTTTGGTGTAGGAGTCCCATCCGGTATGATGACCCGGTTGCCATTATCTTAAAGATTTGCCTTAGTTCTTGCTTGTCAGCACGTGAGAGTGGTTTACTTTGTCTTCGAACAACGAGGTTTGCGTGCTTGGTGAGTGCTTAGTGCGCTTGTGTTAGAGATCTTTCACTGCAGGGGGAGAGGGTGGAAGTGAGTCTCAAGTTGAAAGGGAATAGTCCCAACTTTGCTAGAGACACACAACGCAACATGACATGTGCAGCTTCCGGCGGAGTAGTCCATACGGATCCGATAGTCACAAACATAAGGTGATCAGATAGCATGTACAACACCCAGCGAAATAGTCCACATGGTGCGACAAACGTTATAACAAGTTTACAAGAATGAACCTGTCGAGTGTCCGGTGGGATAGCCCACACGGGCGAGACAACGTTATCAACTGATACAACACATTTCCAATAGCATATGTACTAAAACAACCAAAATAGTTCAATTGTCTTAATACAGGTTAAAACAACATGCATTACAAGCGTCCAAAGAATAGTCTTACAAAAGAATACAATACACGTGTGAAAATGCGCTGACCTGTCAACAGACTTCTGAATTAAGTGAAAGTTCGAAGACACATCCATAGACCATTACATCACTAACCCCAATAGCAGGGCATTGGAGCCAGATTAGATTACAGACTCTCAAGGCTATGTGAGAGGAGCCAAGGTGAAAAGTCCCTTGCATGTACAAAGGAGGGATATATATAGGCAAGGGTCAAATTGACCCTTGTGACTTTTCGACTTCCCTCATGACTGTTTGACTTACATGACTCTTCAACTTTACATGTGGGTCTCTTGGACTTCCATGTTACATTACATTGATTACAATAGTATGGCCTACAGTAGTGATGTGGCTGAGACGACTCATGACATGATTCGACACGACAGTGCTGGTATATTAATGCTGATGTTAGTGTCCATGTTGAGCTGTAGTGCTGCTGAGTGATGAGTGCGCTTTTGGTGTACCATAGCTTCACCTCCGTATGGTAAGGCACGCGAAGTCTTCAATGGTCTTGGTGTTCGCTTGATGTTGCATGCATGCACGTGTCTCCTTCGCTTGCTGCTTGGTATGCTTCGTGTGTTCGTCCAACTGTGAACAAGTCTTCTAGCATGCGCTCCTTGTTCATCATGTTCGTTGTCGCACCATGTCTCATCCATGTACCTGTATCTGCAGTCACTCATGACGAGACGACATCAAATCCAAAAATCTCCTAGTCTACTATGATGCATTTTCTTTTTCTTTTGGATGCAGGTGACCAAGAGAGAGGACAAGGCTTTGAAACTGTGCAGAGCACATTTTATGCTGGGATGCAGGCTCTGGGCACTGTCAATGAAAATTGCGCAGAGGTCACTGGGAGGCTGAGATGGGCAGTTCGGATCAGTGTTGACTGTCTGCGGGATTTGGCTCCATTGGAGGGTAGATCTGTGCAATTTTTCTAGGGAGATAGTGCAGGCAACAAGGGGAGATTGGCAGTGAAAACTGCGCAAATTCTCCCCCAAAACTGCGCAGAGTTGGGAGGTTGGCCTACAAAACATCCCTGTGCAGTTTTCAGGCTAAGCAGGATGTTGGGAAGCTGGGATACAACCCATGAAAAATGCGTAGTTTTCAGGAGGAGCAGCAGGTCGACTAATAGGGTGACTAGCTGACAGACTGCGCAAATTTCGAGGACAATGTAGTGGCAGGAAACGAGTGTCTGTCCGACGTGTCTGCGTAATTTCTTCAATCAGCGGAGGCGGTCATGCTGGCAGCTTTTGCACAATTTTTTGGAGTTACGCCCAGGGTCACTGCTCGGTCAAACTCTCTGGTTGACTAGCGGGAGGCTTGATAGATTTGCTTGCGGGCAATGCTGATTGAGATGGATTGCTGAGCAACCTCTACGCTGTTCTAGGTGACAGTCAGTTGGGTTGATTCCAGGATTGTGCAGTGCAGAGTGCCTGGGAAGTGGCCTCAAGCTCTACACAATTCTGGGCAACAGTACATTATCACTGAGGGCTGAGACTGCACAGTGCAGAGTGCCTCGGAAGTAGCCTCAAGCTATGCAAATTCTGGGCAATAGTACATGATCACTGAGGGCTGAGACTGCGCAGTGCAGCTCAGCAGAGGTCTTGCTCTTTGGGGGTGGTTTGGTTGACAGAATTTCAACAAAATGACTAAGTGTGTGAGCGAGTGAACTTGTTTATGCATGACCTTGTGAACACACACTCAACATGACTTGACGACAGGACACCTCGAACCATCAAGACAACATACATTCAGTGTGACTGCGAGCGACAAGAACGACACTTGTGATAGATCATTGAACGATTGTGACATCACTTACACGACAATGCTTACAACATCGTGTGTGAGTGCGATAGATGTTTACATAGCGAGCACAACTCAAACACAACCTTCAACATCACCAGAACGAGGTCGCAAGCATGGCATAGCAATCAACATGCCGAAGATGACAGTTGGTCAAAGAAGTGAAAAGGAAGCAAGACCTGTAGAAGAAACACATAAAATGACTTTTCGTGTTTCCGCACATGCATGTTATTGAGGATAGGATGATATGACAATGACAAGCAGTCTTGCAAACTCAACTAAGAGGTGTACTTCAAAAGGTGTTCTTTACTTACCATATTTACCCTCAAGATGATCATGTATCCGACAGAGTTTGCATGTGGTCCTGATCTTTTCCTTTGCTTGGTTCCTTGGTCCTTCTCCTCAACTCCTTGGAAGTGATTTCAGCATGTCAGCTTTTCTTGCAGTCACTGAGAGGTAGATCTGTGCAATTTAAGCGGATGGTAACTGTTGCCAGAATGAGGCCTTGGGATGCCCGTTTGTGCAGTTTTTGCATGCAATACAGATAGGGCAGCTTGGACAACATTGCACAATTTTGAGGCACAGGACACTTGAGGGATGGAGGTCTTGGGAGGAGACCTCTGCGCACTTTCTGAGTGCAGTGAAACTGGACTGCTCTGCGCATATCTGGACAGCAGTGTTGTCTGTTTGACTACTCTGCACATTTTTGGAGACCAGTGTTGGATGGGTTCTCTGCGAGCTGTGGGGTTTCAGTATGCAAGGGACGTTGGTGTCTCTGCGGGTTGTGGGGTTTCAGCAGGCAAGTGAGGTTGGTGTCTCTGTGGGCTGCGTGGTTTCAGTAGATAAGGGAGGTTGGTGTCTCTGCGGGCTGCATTTCATCAGGCAGGGGAGGAAGCTGGATGGTTGTAGAAGCAAAGCACAGTTTAGAAAAGTTGGATGAGGCTAGGTTGCTTGGGAGAATGGCTAAGTGTGAGATCATCAAAACATATTAAACAGTGATAGGACTCGACTGTAATCACACATAGACACTTAGTGTCACAACATAGACCATCCAGAATGCATAAAACATACTTTTCTTGATGCAACAACCTTCATGACAAGAGTGTGTGAAGTCAGTGTGAAACAAGTCTATGTGATGACAACCACTCATGTGCATACAATTCCCTTGAATCAAGACAACATTCCCTTTGCATGATAAGCAACAACCCCTATGCCCAAAGATGACACATGTTGCATAAAGATGAGAAAATGAACAACTCTTAAGATGGAGGGGAGCTTGAAATCATCAACTTACCAACAAGCGACCAAGGATGATCAATCATAGGATCCAAGGTAGGCTTCGAAATTCACATGCAAGACAAAATGTTGGAGGGTGGTTGTAGCCGCTACAACACATCTATATTGCCACAAAATCAGTAGAAGATAAATATTCTACAAAAATTAATTAGGTAGCCGTGAGGTGTGGGGGTAAGTGAGAGTGGTTATTCAACATCATCTTCTGCAATGGCCAACCCCACATCTACCTTATCTTTTTTGTTCCTAGAATCGCACCTAGTGCACAAACTTCTATCAGGTCAACGCTTAAAATGGGTGGAAGAAGTGACAAGCTAGTGGGTAGGTGGTTTCTTTGGAATGACATACCTTACAGCATTAACAAGAGCAATCCATTCTCTCATGCTATGTTTGATGCTATTGTTGTTGTTAGCTTGGGTTGCTAAATATTTGTTTGGAATGGTGATGAAATAGGTGAACTTGGTCAACTTGTCCACCACCACATAAATGTTGAGAAATCTAGGGAAAAAATATTAGATGATTTCTCTTATAATGATAATTGCTTGTGAGGACATTTTACTTTTCTTAATTGGGTTCTTCTTGTACTTTATTATTATTATGTGTTTTCTTCATCAAACAACTATCAAACCATTAAGAACAATGAGGCAAAGGGCACAGGATGTAGTCGATCGGCCAGGGCCAAAACCTCTCCAAGCTTGAGAGGAAAACCCAATGAATTCTTCTTCTTATAGAATCTTCAATTGACTAATTCCAAGACCTAGACCCTTGACTAAGAAATCTTCCAAGACCAAGTCAATGCTTCTTCTTTGAGTAGCTCCTCTTTCCAGCACCTTTGACCTATCCTGCAACTGCACCTTCGATTTTCCCAGACACTGCAACTTCGACTTTCCTAGAAACTGCAACTTTGACTTGCCAGAAAAGTACAACTTCGATTGCAACTTTTATTGCAACTTTGACTGCAACTTCGCTTCTTTGCTTAGGTAGATTCTCTCTTATAGAGAACTCGAATTTTAGAACAACTCTTCTTAGTGACCTAACTTTGCTTCTGCAACTCAGATTTACAACAACAATATGTGCCCTAATTCCTTTGCCCATGCGAGAGAAGTGGCCCTGTTGTCGCACAGATTGACACGACAACGCTCAGACCGGGGGCTGTCACTCTGATCCCCGATCTCTTCGTTTAAGCCTGTCTCCCGCGGCTAAGGGGGGTAGACCCTATAGAAAAAGGATGACCAACTGTGAACCAGTTGGGCTGGGAGACACGAAATGAAACCAGCACTAAATTGATTGGTTTGATTTAATAGACTAGTGCCTTATGGGTTTGACGTTTAAGGGATTATTTACTGTATGTTGCAGAGATGTAAACAGTTCACAGCAATCATAACAATGCAAGATATCCAGTAAACTCACGATATTTTTAACGATGATCTGGAAATCTAAAAAATAAACTTCGAAAGATATAATCATGCACATTAACCAGATATTATATTCAAGCATGCCAGATAATCATTAACCCCAAAATTTTAGCCTTCGTAAGAAAAATAAAACGCGATAAAATTTCCAGGCTAAGACTTCCAAAAATTTCCACGATGCTTTTTTTTATACTTTTCTGACAAAATTTTAAAGCAAAGATCTAAACTAAAAGAAAATTTAAAAGCTAATCTAAAACCTAAAAAAGGAAATTTTATTGTCCTTTTTTATTTTATATTTTTTATGATTTTTATTATTTTATATTTTTTAAAATCAAACCTAAAAATATAAAAAAATATTATTAAACCTAAACTATTTAAAATCCAAAACCCTAAGAATTTTTTTGATTTTTGATTTTATATTAAAAAGATAAATATCAAACCTAAACTATGTAACATATATTGTAATGAGACTAAACTTAAGAAAACAAAACTAAACGTAATAAAACAAAACGAAAACTAACTAAATGTATTTAAAAAAAAAGGAATAAAAACAACGCATACGTAACCGTGACTAAAACCCTAACACATACGAATTTATACATATGAAATTAAAACTAAAACTAAATGAAAAGAAATCGATTATATATATTTTTTTATTTGTTTAAAAAACTAACCCTAAACAAAAAAAATAAAAACGACTTACGTTGATACGTGACTAACCAAAAATAAAAAAACGATTTCGACAACTGAACTAACCCTACGCTGAACGACAATCGTATGACAGTTTCGGAACTTCATGCGTTAATGACAGAACCCAAAAACTTACCCGAAACCTTTACCTTGCTCGTCAAAAAGAAACTCAACGATTTGCTGTTTAATCCAGGCAACGCCCACGAGCTTTCCAGTGCAGGTACGCGGAATGGAGACCTACGCATACACAGCTCACCCGTGCATAAAAACGCGTCCTCACTGCAGTTGTTAACGTTTGAAATGAACCCACAAGCAGCTGTCGGTGTAGATCGAACAGGATATTTAACGCTGACCCTGAAACGCGTTTTGTTGTGTGCAGATATGTTTGAAACGGACAGGAGCAGCGTGCAGGCTCAAGACAGGGGCAGCGTATGATCACCCACCTACCCCACGAATTATAAAAATTTGAAGCCGCTTTGCTTTTTTGCAGGTCCTCGGAAATGAAGTTTATGGTGCGTGGATCTGGCAGAGGATGGTGGAAAAGGAGCTGCGTTTGTTTTTTTTTTTTTGTGTGCAGGTGATGCGTGGAAATGGATGGGGTTTGATACGTAGGTGCCGGAGCAGACAGGAGCAGCGTGAAAATGGAGCAGATTGCCCAGGATGCCCAGAAAAGCCACTGAATCCCTCCACCAGATCAATATTTAAAATTCACTGCTCAAAATTTGCTTAATAGAACCCTGAGAATTTCTCAACCATCAGCACCTGTGACCTGAAAACAATGAAACAAGCAACCAAAACCTGGGAACAATAAATGTAAATAAAACCCTAAAAAGCAGCAAAAATTATTTACAGTTCTGTGACTTTGCAACAGCCAAATTTGTCAGTGACATCAAATATTTTTCAGAAAACTTCAGATTTTGCTTTAAAAAATGCCTTAGAAAGTCTCTCATGCAAATCATAAAATAAACTAAATGATTAACCCAGGATCAAAACCAGCTGGGCTCTGCAAAAGGTGCTTATGGGAGTTGGCTGGTTCAGCCTAGAACTTCCCCTAACGCCCACTGATCTTCAAGGGTTTCCTGCACAGCTCACTTCAACCGTCAAATAAGAGAGAAAAAGCAGTATTAGATCTCAAACACAATGGAGATACCTGCCATTACATCAGAAACCCTAATACTACTCAAAACCTAGCATGTGAACAAGATACCTGTGCTCAACAATACTCTTCATTAAGCTGTCATTAACAGCTGAAAATTAAAATATGCAGAAATAAAATTTGCTCACAGCACTTTAAGAGAGTAACACCAGCAAGCCTTTGACCCCAAAGTCTTCTTTATTAGCACCAGAAAATATTTACAAGAGAGCTTCTTCAGCCAAAACTCAGATCTAATATTTGATGATTTCAAATGACCCCTAGCACCCTATTTAAAAGAGAAAATCCCAACGGCTAGTTTGAGTGATCCATGACAAACGATCTCGACCGTCGATGATGGATCAAGACATCTCTTAATCTCATCCGTCGAATTTTTTAATGCATTAAAAATTGAAATTCTCAAAAATATTATTATTTTATTATTATTTTTTAGTATTTATTTTTATATATTTATTTATTTAATTTTTTTTTTTATTTATTTATTTTTTTTTTTTTTTTATCATGGATCATGAAACATAGCCTTTGGAAAAATTTCCCTAGGACCTAGGACTTAAGACGCATGAGGGGATTAACATTTTTCTAACCCTCAAGACACTTTACATCATGACTTTTACAATTTTTACATCTTCAAGGGGAAAGGCCCTTTGACAGACCCTCATAGACCACCCAGTTCTGCGACCAAACATAATCTAGCAGATTAACACACTAGGATTCTCCTAAGGCTCTAATGTTAAAATTCATTCCGGCTTTGGGGTCAGGTTGAAGGAAAACTCTGCCGATCATGGATCGGTGAGACGAAAAACCTTCCGAAATGAATATTACCACTAGAAAATTAGGTCCACCTAGGCAATTTACATACATGACTCAGCTCTGCTAAGATTATTTACATCAAAAGACTGGGTTTACAAATTTAATAAGATCAGGAGAATGACGATGACTGCTGAATGGCACGAACATCTCGATCAAGCGTTGTCCCTTTTTGCAAAAAAAAGGGGGGTTACTGCTATGGGTAGTTGACACGCAGCGGTCAACATCTGGCTCTACTTGGGGACACGTTGCTGCACTGTAGGAATGTGAGAATCCAGAATCTGCACCCATGCAATACCCGACAAAACATAAGTAGCGTCCATTCAAAAATCATCATACAACATTTAAGCACATGAAAGATAGAAGCTCTTCATTTATTAACTATCTAGTAACATGAAAAGTAAATCTTAATCCTAAAACAGAAATGAAAATGCTGAAAAAACAAGGAGTAAGGTTAGAAATATAGTGGATGCCCCATGGCATCAGATGTGTTCAATATAGTGTATATTGAGCATTTGCCTGCTTTCAGGCAAATCTGTCGGCTGCTTGTCGGATGTGCCATGTCCAATTTTACATATGGTAGGACTTCTTCCTATCCGAAAATTAAGCTGCTCGCGGCCGTCTGATGCATCAAATCTTCTTCTCATTTTCTTTCTCTTGCGCTTTTTCTTTGTGGCAGGCTGGATTACTGATGATATGGAATTTTCTGTTTCAAAGCTCTTAGGTGAAGCAAGTAAGATATGCGTGACATGTTTTTCTTCATCTTGAATCTGATTTTTGTCGTTTTTAAGTTTATCTGGATCACCTTCAATTAACCACCTTTCAATCGAACCAATGACCTTCTCATAATAAGATGGAGCTTGTTGCAACAAATGAGCAGGCTCCTGATTTATTTGGCTAGAGCGTTCAACTTTCATAGCACTGATTTCCCTGGTATGATCTTCTTCCATGGTCAATAACTTTTTCTGAAGACATATCTGATTAGCTTCCATATCTTTTATTACTTTATTGTCTTTTTCCTTTATGATCATCAAGCAATGCTGCATAGAGTTTATCTCTTCCTTGTGATTTGCTTGCATGGTAGCCAACTGATTATTATGATCGAATGTCATGATAGTCATTTCTTCTTCCATAATTAATAACTTGTTTTGCATAGAATTAATTTCCCTATCATGATCAGCTTTCATGGTCATCATATTTTCCTCTAAGCCTGACAACTTGCTTCTCATAAAACTAATTTCTGTGTTGTGATTAATCTTCATGGCTTCAATTTCCTTAGCATGTTGATTTTGCATGATTTCCATCTCCCTATTACGTTTTTCCAGGTGGGTGCATAAAGTTCTGACATCATTGGCGTATTTAGTTTGATTGATCTCCATATTTTTCACCAGCAACATTAATTCTTGTATAATTTGCTTTTGATCTTCCTTTTCATTGTCATTTATCCCTGCTTTTCCATTATCGTGAATCTGATCTGCAATAGCACAAGTGGATGGCACATTCTGATATGAAGAATTGTCATGGAATCTTTCACCGACCGCTGGACCTTTTTCATTCTGCTGCACAGCTTTAGGGGCACAAGGCAAGCTATCTGGATAACCATATCTAACCTTAAAAGCATTGACAATGTCTTGCAGAGAAGTGAAAGAATCTTGAGGACACTTGTTAAACCAATTTAAAGCATCACCCTCTAAAGAAAAGACAAAAAGACGCATTTTGACATCTTCATGATTATACTGAGGGGGTCTACAATATATGATCATTATGCGAGTGAACAAGCCTAGATGCCTTTTTACAGCGACTGAATCACCACTTGAGAACACAGGTAATTTAGAGATGGCCACTTCCGGAATATCATGGAGGTCATCAAAATGACATGGTTTAAACGAATAATCCATGATGAAAAACAAAGGACCAAATGGATGATAGAACGAGATTTCTGCTCAAGAAAATCAATCAATGAAAGAAGTGGAGTCGCCACATGAACAATAAATCTGATTCCAAGATCTAAAAGGGTACCAACAAACAGATATGAGGAAGGCTTCTTGTCTAGGAAAAATGAGAAAATGGAGTCGCCACGCAAACAAGAAACTAGCTTAAAAGAAGCTGTTGATACGACGAAAGGTAAGGCGATGAAAAGATCAAGAGATGCCAAAAATTTTGAAGCTGCCAGCTCAAATGAGAGATGAGAAGGATGAAAGAATGATGAGAGATGAGGAGATGAATGTCGTTGAAACGCCAGGGACAGAAAAACTCTTTCCCCGGCAACGGCGCCAAAAATGTTGTCGCGCAGTTTGACACGACAACGCTCAGACCGGGGGCTGTCACTTTGATCCCCGATCCCTCCGTTTAAGCCTGTCTCCCGCGGCTAAGGGGCGTAGACCCTATGAGATGATGAAGACCAAATGTCGACCAGTTGGTTGGGAGACACGAGACACGATTTAAGATGAGCACTAAAAATGATTTGATTAGTTAGCAGACCAGTGCCTTGATGATTACTTAACAGTACACAGCGATCATTTATCATTCAATAATGCAAGATATCCGGTAAAATCACAATGACCAAAACGACGTCCAGCAACTGAAGACCTCGAAAAGATAAATTGCTCAAAATCACCACAAGAATCGTAAGTTATTAACCAGATATCAATTTCAATGTCTCGACTTGAAAATTTTAGATCTCAGCATGAAAGATAACGATTGAAAACAACTGAGTCCAGCAAAAGTAATTTTCCACAAAAAATTTATATTTTTTGGCTTTTCTGACAAGAATTTGACTTGAAACAAAATTTTAAAATTTAATCTACAAAACCCTAAAAAATAAATTTTTTATTTTTTATATTTATTTTTTTTTGTTTTATTTTTATTATTTATTATTTTATTTTTTTAAAAATAAAATAAACTAAAAAAAATCTATATTAAAACTAAATTTAAATAAAATAAAATAAACAAACATTAAATCTGAACATTCTACATAACATATGTACAAAACAAAGCTAATTAAAAATAAAACTAAACATAAAGGAATATGAATGAAACAAAATCGATTCCCTTTTTATTTGTTTGAAAATTTTTGACGAAAATTTAAAATTAAACTAAAACTACCACAATTTTAAATCTAAATCAAAACTTGAAATAATCTAACAACAAAAAAAAACTAAATCTAAATTAACCTACGCACGCATATATACAAAACTATGTTAATAAAATGAACAACGATATATTTTTCTTTTTTATGTTTTTAAACTAAACCTAAACTATGGCAAACCAAGACACGACTTACCCTTGCGCAAACAGCTATCAAAATCAAATGAACGCATACCCACTCAAGACGCAGCTATGGTTCGAACGCAGGCAGCTAAGGGCTCGATGTGAAAGACGGCGTGATCAGAAATCAGAACGAAACCCTAACCTACGCATCGATTTTCGTTGTGATCAAAACGCATGCGTACCTGGAATGTTTACCTGTGCAGATGGAGGTCGATTGCAGGTTGAGCAGCGTTTGGATGATTCATTGGTAAGACGCAGATCATCGATTGTTTTCTGTGTGCAGGTGCGATTAGAGCAGAAAAGGAGCTGGAGCAAGTTGCTGCTATGAGAACCACACCTGATCCGTGTTAAACACTAAAACTGATGCCCACGCCCCCGCTGATTTTTTTGATATTTAGCTGCTGCAAGCTCTGCGTAGGTGATTGCGTGGGCAGGCGGACAGAGCTCATACGCAGGCCGGGACGGCTGGTGGATCACACACGCACAAATAGCCACGATTTATAGCCACGATTTATGTATTAAAAGAAAATTTGAAATGCCTTGTGTTTGCAGATCGAATGATGGCGGATATGGAAGGCGGGCTGAGCGAAAAACCAATCCACGCTTTTTATTGAAAGAGTTCAACCTCATAAGCTTCGTCCCTTGGTGGTAGTGAATGCGTCTTCTTCAATGGCAATATCGACCCCATATTTGGCTTGGACATCCACCTTGCACGCAGGGTCTGAGGATGGACAGCGTATTTGAATCGATTCTTTTAAAACTGCCAACTGTTATTCCTACGTAAGATGCCCATATTGATAGATTTGACGTTTAAACTCTAGATCCACAGGGTTTTCAGACGGCTTGATGCCCAGTATGCACCAATCTGACAGCTGATGAACTGAAACCTCTAATGAAAACTGCATAGAGTAAACATTTAAAATCCTAGATCAGAAAAAAATTTGAAACCCTAGAACAGTTAAATAATTTACAAAATTTTGGCCCCTTAACAGCCAGATCCACCGATAAGCACAGTAAATATTTAAAGAAATAATGATTTTCAGATTTTCACTGTGAAGAACTTCAGAAAAATCTCTCATGCAAATTAACAATAAACCGAATGATAGACCCAGGATCAAATCCAACTGGGCTCAGCAAGAAATGCTTGTGGAAGCTGGCTGGTTCAGCCGAGAACTTCCCCGAACGCCCACAAAATTCCTTCAGAAAATGTTTTCTGCACAGCTCAAAACAACCATCAGTAAAGAGGGCAAAAATGCTGCTAGATCTCAGGAAGTAATGGAGATACCTGCCATTACTTCAGAAACCCTAACAGCACCCAAACCCTAGCAAGTGAACAAGATACCTGTGCTCACCATACTCTACAAAAAGCTATTATTAACGGCTGAAAATAACATATGCAGAAATTTAAACAATCTCACAGCATTCAAGAGAGTAACACCAGCAAGATATGGACCCCAAAGTCTTTTTTATTAACCAGAAACAGATTTACAAGAGAGCTTCTTCAGTCTTTGATTCACAGATCCCATGATCTGAAATGACCTCCTAAAACCCTATATAAAGGAAATGATCCCAACGGCTAGTTCGAGTGATCCATGTTGAAATGTTCTCGACCGTCGATGAGGATCAAGACATCTCTTGATCTCATCCGTCGATTTAAAATATTATTATTTTATTATTATTAT